>PVIU01007824.1:0-88425 GCA_004026605.1 Ondatra zibethicus | reverse complement strand
CCTCTCCCCCTTCTCCCACTCCACCTCCACCCCTATGCTCCCATCCCCTGCCTGGCGATCCCATCCACTTCCAATTTCCAGAAGGATCTATATATGTTTTTCTTTGGGTTCACCTTATTACTTAGCTTCTCTAGGATCACGAACTATAGGCTCAATGTCCTTTGTTTATGACTAGAATCCACTAATGAGTGAGTACATACCATATTCAAATTTTTGGGTCTGGGTTATCTCACTCAGGATAGTGTTTTCTACTTCCATCCATTTGCATGTAAAATTCAAGATATCATTGTTTTTTACCACTGAGTAGTACTCTAGTGTGTAGATGTGCCACACTTTCTTTATCCTTTCTTCCATTGAGGGCAATCTAGGTTGTTTCCAGGTTCTGGCTATTACAAATATACAATGGAAGAAAGAAAGCATCTTTAACAAATGGTGTTGGCATAACTGGATGTCAACCTGTAGGAGAATGAAAATAGATCCCTATCTATCACCATGCACAAAAATCAAGTCCAAATGGATTAAAGACCTCAATATAAATCCGACCACACTGAACCTGACAGAAGAGAAAGTGGGAAGTAGCCTGCAATACATGTGCACAGGAGACCACTTCCTATGTATAACCCCAGTGGCACAGACAATAAGAGCAATGATGAATAAATAGGACCTCCTGAAACTGAGAAGCTTTTGTAACGCAAGCCTTCTTTAATGCCTTTTTGTCATTAAGAGGTGATATGGGAGTCCCTTCTGTGTGTTTGAACCCTTTGCAGGGCAGAACTTAGCTAGACAAGGAAAACTAAGTTGAATGTTGGGAGAAAGAAGGGTGGAGTCAGAGAGATGCCATAGAGCTGCCACCAGAGTCAGACATGCTGAAAATTTGCCGGTCAACCACTGCCACGTGGCAATACACAAATTAATAAAAATGGGTTAAATTAATATGTAGGAGTTAGCCAATAAGAAGCTAGAGCTAATGGGCCAAGCAGTGTTTTAATTAATACAGTTTCTGTGTGATTATTTCGGGTCTAAGCTAGCCGGGCAGCTAGGAACCAACAAGTGGCTCTCCCCCAACATGTGTCCATAGATCAGAGCATTTCTCAGTTCTCATCAGAGAAGTTTCTCCTTGCAGAAGATGGTGATTGGCACAGAGCCCCTCAGATGATGATTGGCACAGAGCCCCTCAGATGGTCAAATTGCAGAAAATAAGAAATTGTGCAATGTGCAGCCCTAAGTGGGATATGAATATCACACCCCTCCTAGAAAGGCTCAGGGATCTTCGAGGGACAAGGGACAGAAAGATTGTAGATGCCAGAGATGGCTAATTACATCTTAGCCAAGGAAACGGTCTTTTCCAGATGCAACAGGAGAGTAGCACACAGCAGTTGTGACAGCAAGCGCACAAGCTCTAGCCAGACAAAATCCTAGCATGGAGTAGAGAAGGTAGACAAGATAGCCCATCTCTAACTGGGGAGATATTGACATCTGATAACTGCTGGGAGAGGGAAGGCTAGCTTTCTTTAATAATGTGACCTCTAGCAGATTGACCACATGCTAGGGCAGGCCCCATTCCCCAGAATAGCTGGGTAATACAAACTAAACTCAATGGGGAAAGAAAAAAGAAGAAAAATTCTCAAAGTTGGATGAGAAAGGAAAGAGAATGATTATGGGAGGATTTGGAAATGAGGGAGTGAATGATGTGTTCAAAATATTTGAATGTTGTATGAAATTCTCAAAGAATTAATTAAAATGTTATTTAAAGTAAGTAAATGTTTTTTTAAACCCAAACAACTATCCCACTCTCAGCTTATGCAGACTCAGGTTCTTAAATCCAGGGGTGTTTCCAACCATCCCATACCTTGCTGAAGAACCATCCACATAGAGGCCCTGCCCTCTAGAAAAGGAACACCGGCTTTCCAAGCCAGATAAGTACCCTGGGGCAGATCATCAGTTCTCTGAGACTCACATTCCTCACCTCCAAACAGTGAGGGAAGTAAACATGCTGCACAGGACTGTGGCGAATGTCTTCTAAAAACGATAGTGTAGATAAGGGTAGCAGGATTCAGGGCTCAGAGTTGGCTCTTCATCAACACCAGCTGCCTTCTCTGCAGATGCAAAGCTATGGCTGGCTTAGCATGGACACTAACTCAGCATCTCAGATGCCGACCTCTAAGATGCTCTAAGATGCCCAGAACTCATCGTACCAGTTAGTGGGTATGCCTTCCTTGAAGCTTCGCCCACTTCAGAAGTTTGGGTTTTGTTTGTTTCTGTTTGCTTGTTTATTTTGGTTTGGTTTTCCTTAAAATATACATGTACCCAAAAAAAATAAAAAATAAAAAAGCACTGCTTGGCAAAAGTAAAGACCATAGACTTTCTGTATTTTCTTGTACTTTTTTATCCATGCACTGACCACTAAAGGAAAAAACAAACTAAGGACATTGGCCAGGAGCTTGGTGAAGAAAATGCTGTCCCCACAGGACCTGCTGCTCCAACAGCACCAGCACCATTGCAGTAACCTGTGGGAGACCACCTGCCGCTCCTTAAAATACCATGCATTTCTCCCCACAAAGTAAAGTGATGTATCCCCAGCCCAAACTCAACCTTCACTACGGGCCTCTGCCTCTTTCCATGTTCCCAAGCAACCCACTGATTTTTCAGAAACCCATACCTCCCGTCTAGGACAAGTGTGTTCTCGTGCCTCTGTAACCATGTGCAACCTTATGTACTCAAAGAACCACAGCACCATCTGTGCCTCAGGCCAAAGAGCCACAGGACAACTAGATACCATCTGCACTGGACATCATCCTCAGAGCCAGAGAGGCCACCAACGTAAAACAGTAAGATGCCTACTATGTTCAAGGCACTATTCTAAGTATGTTTGGTGATAACAGCTTGTTGGATCCTCATAGGAGATTAGGTAGATAAATGGCTTTTGTGGTTTACCTCACAGAAAGGAAAACTGAGGCTGAGAGAGGCTAAGTACTGTTGGATATGCTGGAGTCAAAGTCCGTGCTCTGAATTATAAGACATGCTGCCTTCTCTAGAAGATCAGAGGCTCTATTCAGAGTTGTGGTATTCTGTATGGTCTTTCTGTATATAAATCATTAGGAAGACATGAGCATGGTCCCACACAGATGAAGGTGTGTGGTACCTGCAAGCTGCAATGTACGGCAGATAGAGGCTGGCCTGGGATGGAAAGTCAAGCTGGTTTGCCTCCAACTCTGGGCCCCTAAATTACGTGTTCCTCTGCTAATTGACTGTTACGAGCCTGTATTTTCACAACAGTCAAACAGGAATCAAAGAGCTACTTCATGGAATTACTGCGGAGACTGGATGAGACGACTTAGATAAAGTACATAGCAATGTGTTTCTCACATAGTAAGTGTCCAATAAGCTATGGCCTGAATCTTTTTGTACAGTGTGAAGATGTCTCTGTTTCACCTCATCTGCCTAAGGCACCTTCTGATTGGTTTAAGAAAGAGCTGAATGCCCAGTAGCGAGGCAGGAGGACAGGCGGGACTTCCGTGGAGAGAGAGGAACTCAGGGGAAGAATCAGAAAGGTGGGGGATTCGCCAGTCAGATGTGGAGGAAGTCAGATGTACACTGTGAAGAAAAGGTAATGAGCCATGTGGCAGACGTAGATTAACATAAACGGGCTAATTTAAGTTATAAGGGCTAGTTTTGGGAACAAGCCTAAACTAAGGCCAAGCTTTCATAATTCATAATAGTCTTTGGTGTCATTATTCAGGAGCAGGAGGTCCAGAGAAAGTCTGACTCTAATAACCTTCTTCATTTAAAATTTTAATTGTTGTATGTGGTGGTGGTTGTGGCATTGGCAGCGGTAGCAGTGGTGGTGGAAGTGATGGTGGTGGTGGTGGTGGTGATGGAGGTGGTTGTGGTGGTGGTGGTGGAGGTGGTGGTGGAGGTGATGGTGGTGGTGCTGGAGGAGGAGGTGATGGTGGTGGTGGTGGTGGTGGTGGTGGTGGTGGTGGTGGTATTTCTGAGAAAGATTAAGCATTGAACCTAAAAAGATTCTAAAAAAAACCCCAATGTACAAAGAATAATTCAAACTAGAAATTGCAATAATTCAATTCAATGTTTTCTGGGCATGACATAAATAAATTAGCTGGCTATAAACTCAAGGAGTATGTTTTAACTACACAGAAACAGTAAGTGGGTGTGTTTTAAAATAACTTACTTGGCCTTTTAAATGAAATCATTCTCTTATCACTGGGAAAACATCACTCTCTTACTTATTTATGGAAAGCTCATGTGGAGTGGGACAAAGTGCGACCGGCTATACTGGAGCAGTTTAATGTGCTCCCAGGGTGTAATTGGATTTTTTTTGTTACTTTGTTCTGTTTTGTCTGACTTTTTTGAAATAGGGTCTCTTATACCCAGCTTGCCTCAAACTCACGATGCAGCAGAGGGTAACACTGAAATTCTGGCCCTCCTACCAACATCTGGAGGACAAGCCACCATGTGATGCTGGGCCCAGAGGTTAGGGCTTTGCATATGTGGGGAGAGGATTCTACCGACCAGACTCTGTTCCCAGTCCAAGAAATGGCATGCATCCCTGCCAGGCAGGAGTGTGAACCTCTGTCTAACTCCTTCTACCCTTCCTGGGGATCACGGAGGTGCACACCAAATTGAAATCCCATCAGCCCCGAGTTCTGAGGAACTGTGACAAACAGAGCTTCCCCGTTGAGTCTCACTGATCTTGTAGCATGCGCAAAAACTAAATGTTAGCTGCATCAGCCAACCGATAAGGGCTGTTTGTTGCCATAGCTTCAGAACTAGCCTATCCTAACAGAGTGATGTGGAATGTTGTAAAGAAGGTGATGGAATGCCACAGACTGACTCAAACCTTCCAGAAGGAGCACCCAGCATCTCAAGTGCTGAGCAGAAACCGCAGACAGAATTGATTTTGCATTGTGCTCTGAGCCTCGCTATTCATCCTAACGTTGGGAGCTTTCTGTTTCCTTTATGATAAATAATATTAAAGCCTATTTTATAAACCTTGGTTTTGACAGGCTTGAAAAATGGTTGTGCACCTTTAATTGTGTTTATGCTCTAAGACTGTCTGCACTAGCTAATATGGGCCTAGACTGTGTGGACAGACTTAAGAGCCTTTATCTCTTTGCCGCTCCAAGAAGAAATAGCTCCGATGGCACCCCACTGCTAGCCTACTTACCACAGCATCAGAAAGAGTTAAAATTCTAACGCACACAGGCACCTACTGAAGAGATAAGTAGATATCAGGACTTGAAAAGCTATAATGATCACAAAATAGGTCCTGGCCTGAAGATTCAAAGCAACCTTTCATAAAAAAAAGCTCACCAGAGTGCAATAATGACAGGATAAGCCATAGCTATTCTCGCCCCCTCGAAAAAGAAGCATCTCCTATTTCCTACCCAAGTCCCATGTTTGCTGGCTCAGTCCTACCTCAGCAGGAACTCCATGAGATAAACCATAATTGACCTGCTGTAAATTGCTGCAGAGTTCAGCGTGAAAATCAAAAACTTTCATTGAGCCTTTTAACACAGCTAGAATGAGTTATAAAATCCTGGGCCACAAGCAAGCTTCACTTGATGCAAGCAAAAGTTTCACAGGAAGTAGCTAGATGAGAGACAGGTGGATGGATAGATGATGATGAAGATAGATAGATAGATAGATAGATAGATAGATAGATAGATAGATAGATAGATAGATAGGTTGGTGATACACAGGTAGGTAGGTAGGTAGATAGATGATAGATAGAGATAGATAGATAGATAGATAGATAGATAGATAGATAGATAGATAGATAGATAGATAGATAGATAGACAGACAGATGATAGGTTGGTGATAGGCAGGTAGGTAGATAGATAGATAGATAGATAGATAGATAGATAGATAGATAGATAGATAGATTAATTGGCAGGTAAATAGATGAATAGGTAGACAGATATATTGGTAAGTGACAAAAGTAAATAGATAATAAAAGATACAGATGATAGACAGATATATACATTATAGTTATAAAGATAGATAGATTATAGATAAGATAGATAATTAAGAGATTATAGATGAGTGATAGAAACCCATTGATAGATACCTACAGGTAGAAATATTTTCATTTTTCTATTATTTGAAACCTATGTACATAGAGACAGATACAAGGACTAAGAGCAAGGCACAGAAGTAGCAAATACTTAGTGCCCAGCGACTAGCTACTTTCCAATAGCTCCATCAGGATTTATACCATTCTCCCTATTTTGTGACTTTGGATAAATGTCTAGGGATCAATTACCTTAACGAAAGCTTGGAACTACCTGGTGCTTTGAACAAGTAAACATGTCAAATAAAAGCCTACCGGATCTTGAGACGATTGTTTTTCATCACTTGGTGGAGAGTGTCAACAATTGAAAGGAATGGGCTCTCATCTCCAAATCAGATGGAGTCCCCTCTGGGGACTCATCTGGGCTCTGTATCCTGCAGGACAGGTATCCTTAGACAAGTTCTAAAACCTCGCCAGGTTTACTTCCTTACCAGTGGGCAATGTTCAGTGTTAGATAATGAACTACAGTCCAAATACAATCTCCAAATTTGCTTCCAGATATAAAATCTCTAGTAACAAACTAACAACTGAACATCTGTTCTCACTTCAGGGGGGCAAGAAGGAGAACTGGAAGCCCAAAGAGAATTGTGGGAGGGAAGGTTAAAAAAAAAGTGCTAAGTATTTTTCAAGTAGTTTTTACACTAGATTTTACTGGACTGAAGTTTGCCGTTTTTCTTCATCTGAAGTGCCCATCCTTTATCGAGTCTTTGTAAGTGACTCTGTGTCTGTCTAGGACCCACACAAAGCAGAATTCCTCCTTTGATCCAAAACATAAAAAAATAAAAAAGAGTATTCCAATAAAAAAAACAGAAATAAAAGACCCAAAAGAAAATAGACTCACCAGTAACACATGTAATTGTGTCTTGTTCTCATCTTACCTACAGCAAGCTGGAACCACGGTGGTGGGACTCTTTCTATACACTAGGAAAGAATTAACTATAGATGCAGACTTGCAAGTAGGCAAGTGAAGAACAGAGGTTTCTAAGCCAGAAGGAAATCGGCAGTAGCTGACACTGAGCCCAAATTTGTTCTTGATTCGTTTCTAACACATTTACTGATAGAAGACAAGAACAATCCATGCAGCTCAAACAAAATAAAAAGGTCCAGGGATAGGAAGCAGATGGCAGTCTCACTTTATGGAGTCCTGTGGCGTATGGATGTCTATTTCTCCATTCTGGCCTCGCCTTCAGCTGCTTCCCAGCATCTTTGGCTTGAGGCACTCTGGATGCATCTCTTCTCACCTCCCAGCCTTCGCACACTCTGCTCTCTAGCCTAAGGTACTATCATCTAACACCTCTGATTTCACCAGAGCAACTCATCTTTCTGCCCTTCTCTCTCCAGGACCCTCCCTCTGACATTCCAGAGCTGAGGTAAACGTTCATCCCAAGCACACTGATAACCTTTAGTCAAGACTGTTTGCATAGGCACCTGCGTGACCCAAGCAACTTGTATGCTCTTGCTGTGTCTTGTCTCCTTTACATCAGTAGCAAATAACAGGTACCAGGCACACACTACTCAGCAAATACTAGCCAACGGGTGACATAGCTCACTCTCCCAGTCTCATAATGAAAATCTAACACTAGAGGCTGCTAAATAATTTCTGCTGAGAGGAAGGGGAGGGAGAGAGGGAGGGAAAGAGAGTGGGAAGAAGGAAGAGAGGAAGGAAGGAAGAGAGGAAGGAAGGAAGAGAGGAAGGAAGGAAGGAAGGAAGGAAGGAAGGAAGGAAGGAAGGAAGGAAGGAAGGAAGGAAGGAAGGAAGGCAGGCAGGCAGGCAGGCAGGCAAGCTGAAAGCCAAAGAGTTGCATTGTCCTTGACAAATGGTGAAATGTCTGGAACCAGGCCTGGAACAAGACTTTCCATTTTCCGTCTTTCACTCCATCCTTACCACAGCCCCTCCCTAGAACCCTCACTGGTTAAATGTAACCTTCTAGACACTGTCCTTTAGAATCTGCAGAACAGCTTGTTGTTGAGGGGTCAAGGATGAAGGTGAGGTTATTTCTGGAATGAACCCTGAAATACTTTTGGTCAAAGCATTAAGCACTCATCAGAAGGGAATTAGCTAGGTAGTGGAAAACTTGTGCGGCATGTGTGAGGACCAACGTTCAATCCCCAGCACAGGCGAGACCCACCAGAGAAAATGGAGATGACTGGCTACCATCTGAATGCATCCCACCTGCCACCAGAAAACCATTCCTGTGCTTCCGTCTGAATGCATCCCACCTGCCACCAGAAAACCATTCCTGTGCTTCCGTCTGAATGTTTCCCACCTGCCACCAGAAAACCATTCCTGTGCTACTGTCTGAATGCGTCCCACCTGCCACCAGAAAACCAGTCCTGTGCTACCACTGCACCCCCTAGCCACCTGCCTGTCCTTAGCTCACATCTCAAAAGTGAAGTCTGCCTATAAGATGGCCACCATGTGATACTATTTAAATTTTAGGTCGCATCACTTCCCTCTTCAGCTAAAGCTTCTCTGCAAGCGATAGCATGAACTCACTTTGAAAGAAGACTCAAATGTTCAATCAGGTACACATTCTCAATGAGGCCACCCCGGGCGTCTCATCTAAAACCTTAAATTTAACTCTTCTCACAACCTGGTTTCCTGCTCTGTTCTTAGCAGTTTTCATGAACATAATCTATTTTTAATATTTTTATTAATGCCAGACAGGATGGTGCATACCTTTAATCCCAGCACTTGAGAGGTAGAGGCAGACAGATTTCTGACTTTGAGGCTAGCCTGCTCTACAGAGAGTGTTTCAGGAGAGCCAGAGTTACACAGAGAAATTCTGTCTCAAAAATAAATATATAGAGAGATGATAGATAGATAGATAGATAGATAGATAGATAGATAGATAGATAGATAGATAGATGGACAGATGGATAGATGATAGATTATAGAAATATTTTATTATTATGTATAGGTGCATGCCTGCATGCATGTCTGTGCACCGCATGCATTCCTGGTGTCCGAGGAGGCCACAAGAGGGGCGTTGGACCCCTAGAACTGAAGTTACAAGTGGTGGTGAGCTAGCATGTGAGTGCTGGGAATTGAAGCCTGGTCATCTGGAGAGACAGCCGGTGCTCTTTAGAAAGCCTTCTCTTTCATATAAAAGGCAGGAAATAAGCCCCACATTATCTGAGGCATTCTCACCTAGTATTGTCAGGACATTTTTCCAAACACTAAGACACAGCAAAGGACAAAAATTACCAACGAGCATGCGTGACCCAGATGCACTATAGGAAGCCTCTGGCCCTGCAGCAAGAGCAGAGTGGCTCTGGGCATTTCCAGCTTCCCTGATTCTCAGCCTTCATCTGTCCAGGACAGAACAGTGCAATAAATCAAATTCCAAAGAAATACCAAAAAGGCCTTCTCTTTCATATGAAAGAAAATAAACTTTAAACAAAAACCTAGGAAACATAAACAAGCAAAATGAACACTTTACCCTGCCACCATTGTAACCAAATACACCACCAACCACGGTTGGAAAGGAGGGAAAAAGCAAATAGTTTATATCCTGGAATGACCTTCAAAATATTATTTCCAGTATCAACTCTCAATATGTTACATATGCCTTAAAATGAATACGGACTTGAGCTCTTTGCCAAACTTGTCAACTCACTAGCCAAAGTGTTTAGCCTTGCCTTTGTCGATCCCAGCATCTCCAGATAAAGGATGACCCTACACGAAACAGTTAGCGATAGCCTCGAAGGGCTGGTGATGTTTTCTTTTCTTTCCTTTTCTTACACATTTTCTCTGTTTGTTCCTAGAAAAGCCAGTTCTAAAAGCTGCCCTTCCTCAAGAATCAATGCAAGCAAATTCTCCTTGTTTCTCGGTGCTTCTGCCTCAGTTTCTCTTTCACCTTCTGGGGTCACTGCCTGAGGAAAACACCACTCAGACCTCTTCTACCGGGTTTGCCTTCTTCCGCTCCTGAAATGGTCTCCAAGCTTAGTTAGGGACTGGATTGTTAGCTCTGTTTGTCTTTTGGTTCCCGGGATAGGGCTAGCCTCAGACCAGCTCTGATTCCATACCACGAATGACTCTGCTTTGTCCTCTGTGGAAGAAGTCGTGATGGGCAGACAGGTTTTGAGCATTTGCCTGGGCCATCGGCTTCCACTGAGTGTGTCTCCGGACACCGGGAGGCCAGTGGTCTTTGCTGTTTATCATTTGTCTGATGTGTCCCAGCATTAAAACACCTAATGGCCAACAAGTCATGAAACGATTTTAGTCAGATCATGGTATGGTCTCCACCAGTGCTCTGAGAATTAACTCAGGCCACATTCTCAACCTCTGATTACACGTTTTATTCCCAGTTGTCACTAAAATGCCCGGGCTCAAGTCTCTCAAAATAGATGAAAGAGAGGGGGCAGGGTCTGCATCCTAGGAAACCAAGGCTAGATCAGGGAGCAGAACGCGGACCCGTCAGACAGGCATCCCTTTGTCTCTTCACAGCCTCAGCCTGCAGCTGATCACTGACTTGTGACCCATGATCGAGGCTGCTAGATCATCACCTATCTCTGCCTTCCCCTCCTTTCAGAAGGACTGAACCTAGGAAAGTGGTAGAGGAAAGACTGCAGGGGAACAGGGCAGAAGCGGAACCGCCCTGTATAGCTAGCACATTAGCACAGCAGGGAAAGAGCGCGGCTAAGACGGAGTAACACAAACAAAAACGTGCGAGCAACAACTATACAGCCAGCATGTTCTAAAGACCCCACTACAGCCAGCATGTTCTAAAGACCCCACTACAGCCAGCATGTTCTAAAGACGCAGCTGAGAAAGGGTGGATGGAAATGTGAGAAGCAGCCAGAAATGAAGAGTGACTCCAAAATTTTCATTAAGAACAAAAGTACCGTCAGGGGGTGGTGGCGCACAGCTTTAATCCCAGCACTCGGAGCAGAGGCAGGCGGATCTCTGTGAGTTCGAGACCAGCCTGGTCTACAAGAGCTAGTTCCAGGACAGGCTCCAAAGCTGCAGAGAAACCCTGTCTTGAAAAACCACAAAGGGGGAGGGGGGAGGAGGAGGAGAAGGAGAATTAAAAGTACCTATACTAGTTTTTAAAAATATAATATGGCTATGTAAATATAGCCCTGGGGTTTAAATTGTCAACTGCAGAATTTGGAGGGGAAAAAGGTGATGGACAAGGGGAAACTGACCTTGCAATTCATCTGCAAGAAAATGAGTTAGTTTCTGTTTGGCCTTAAGCTCATTAGAAGTCTCTTGGTTGTTAAAAGAGCCTGCCACTTAAAACATAATGGCTGGGGACTGAAGAGATGATGGCTCAGCAGTTAAGAGCACTGGCAGCTCTTCCAGAGGACCTGGGTTTGATTCCCAGCATGCACATGGAAGCTCACAAACATCTCTAACTCCAGTCCCAGGATAGTTGACATACTCTCTCTTTTTCCTTTTTTTGAAATTAATATAATTACATCATTTCTTCCTTTCCTCCCTTCAAACCCTCCCTCAGATCCCTCCTTGCTCTCTTTCAACTTCATGGCCTCTTTTCGACTGTTGTTACATGCTTATATATACATATTTACATATATGTAATTACTAAATGTAACCCACTCAGTCTGAACAATGTTCCTTACGTGTATGTTTTCAGGGCTGACCACTTGGTGTCAGTGGATCGTGTGCTCTGCCCTGGGGAAGACTGTTTCTCCAGCTCTCAACATTCATTAGCTGCCCGCAGCTCTGTGTAGGAATGAGGCTTCCCCATCTTTCCCCTGTCTTCTTTGGCATGTCTATGTATGGCCTTGTTCAGCTCATGTTAAGGCAGTAGTGTTGGTTGACTGTATAGGCATTAGATCCTGAAGTTACTAGGAGACGCAAACTTATCACAAACCCTCTGATTCTCTGGTTCTTCTGATCTTTCCGTTCCCTCCGCCTCAATGTTCTCTGAGCCTAAGGTGTGGGAATGTTTTGTAGATGTGTTCATTGGGCCTTGGCTCCACAGCTCTACATTTTGATTGGTTTTGTTTGTCTGTGATGATCTTTGTTGTAAGGAAAAGTCTCCTTGAGGAGGGGTGAGGACACTTATTGGTGAGTACGAGGGGAAATGTCTAGAACGTAGTTAGGGATTATGCTGGTTTAGTAAAGCGACAGCTGGAGGCTCTCCTCCAAAATCCATGACTTCACTGGCCCTGAGTACTTGGCTAGGTTTCCAGTACCAGGCATGGTCTCCCTCTTGTTGAGAGGCTCTTAAGGCCAATGAAAGACCTGGTGTTTACCATCAAGGTATCTGTGGCACTACTGCTCCCTTCCGGTTATCATACCCTACCGCCGACATTGTTGTGGTCAATAAGCATCATAGCTGGGTAGGTCTGTTGGTCGTTTCCCTCCTTTGGAAGCTAGCATGAGCCCTTCTGGTACCTTGAAAGCAAATACTCAGAGGGGAGGTATTCGGTTCTGTTCCAGCTCAGGGGCTGCAGCGCACAATGCCTATCTGCACTCTATGCGCTACCATACAGTTCACAAGCTTCGGGCAAGGGGCTGGAGGTTGAAACACATAAAGACACACAGAGACAGCACAGACAGACAGAGACACAGACCTCTAGTCACTGGTAAGAAGCCCCCTATTCAATAGCACCATGGAGGCTTATATACCCAACAGTCAGGTGGGCCAACAGGTGAAAACCTTAGCCTCTGATCCTCAAGGCAACACGTGCTTGTAAAGCAGAGCTGGTAAACAATTATGACACAGCTTTCAGTAACTCAAATCACAAGGAAAGGAAAGATCGCTAGCAGGGAAGAGCAGCTGGAGGCCAGAACTCCAAATGGTCCCAACATCTCCCCCCTAAATTTTTTTATAAGACAGAAGACCCTCCTGTCTTAGGTCATCTCAGAAGAGTAAACCCTTACCCGTCTTTGGGAGGCCCCTTCCCTGTCTTAGGTGGGCCCTCTTCTGTAGCCGCTGCCCATCTACGGAGGAGTCTTCATTGTTTGTGCAGTATTTGCAACCAAACCCGCCATACGTCTGAGTTACTGGCCAACAGGCTCAGAAGGACTTGTTAAGTGACCATATGCTGCGTTCTCATGGATTGTCTGATCTTACACAGAATTCAGAGACAAATGCCCATGGCAACAGGCGTTAAGATTGCCAGCAAGAGGGTCCCCAATCACCACTGGACCCAGCCTCCCATTTGGGCTATGATATTCTACCAACCCTTTGGCTAAAACAGGGGGCACACAGGTATCGACAATCTGGTGTGCTAATTGTAACATTCCAAGGGCTATTTAAGTAACCATTGAGCTGTTTCACCACATAAGAGGCATTAGCAATATTAACAGATGTCACATAAATGGAATGATAAAAGTGTGAACAAGACATTTGTTGTACAAGCCATAAGTCCACCTGCTCCTACAATAGGGCAGTCTGTTGATTTAAATTCAAAAGTTCAAATTTTATGTGGACATTCAGGGCATTCTGAGTCTGGAGAGCATCGTTGACTTGTCTCTCCAGTTTATATCCAACGTGGTGTTGCCACGATATCCAACACCAATGATGTTTGTGCCATTGCCAGTCCTGCGACCATGGCTGCAGCAGCAGACACAGTGTTGACAGCATAGCTGTCACTCCAAAATTTTGTTTCTCTCGATATAGAGTCATCTCAGTCTGCTTAGCCTTTTTGGTAATTGGCAGTGGTATGATGGCTGGTACCCGAACCAACAATGCAGCACTGAAGTGGTCATCCCAGCAATTGCTCAGGCCACAGTTTCTGAAAGAACAACCAAGAATATCTTTTCCCCCAAAGGTGCTATTCCATACGACATGTGCCACAACAGGCCCAGGCAGCATGCAGGCTCAACAACCTTCTGCAGCTACTATGAGGGTTTCTCGGGTGCTGCGGGAAAGCCTACTGCTTGCACTGCAGACTCTTGGGCATGCAGAGCCTGGAACTGCCACTGCCTTCTCCTTGCTCCACTGCAGCCTTCTCAGGGCAGCCCATCTGCCCCAGCTGCCTTCTAGCCCCAGCTGCATTCGTTCTGGGTCCAAACTGGTGCATGGAGTGGAGCAGAACTCAGGAACGCAGGCTTGCTGCTCCAGAACCACTGAAGGGACCCCCCTTAAACAACTTTTAGGGAATTTGGGCATTGTCAACCTGTCTGGCTACTTCCTGCTGAGTGGGGGCACTGTATTCTTGGGGGTATTTTACTGCAACGTTTCAGGAGGTCTCGGTGAATCAAACCGCATAAATCTCGAATAAATCCTCAGGTTCTCGTCCTCTGTGGAGACAAAAGTAGAACCTCTTTTCCAAAGCATCAAAACCTTAGGCCTGTACTTTAAAGTCAAAATACCTTTCTTAGCAGTTCCCAGAATCAAATATCTTTCTCCAGTCCAGAACACAAAAGGCAACACAATTAACACAATACAATAACATACATCTGTACACATTTTAGCTTTTTGAGCTGTATACATTCTATCTTTTGGAGGACTTCAATTCACCCGCCTCCTGTTTCAGATGGTGTCCCGTCTTAATTCTCCAATATGACCCTGTCCGCTTACCCCTCTTTCTCGGCTGGACTTCCACTTGCCGCGCCTGCACGGCCTGGAACCGAAGCTGAAGCCCGAGCAAAGAACGTCAGGATTAACACATACCCCAGTCCACCCTCACCTTCCGAGGGCGACCTCTCAGCATTCCCTAGTTCCCGATCTTGGTGGGACCTCCATTTGCAGCACACAACGCCTATCTGTGCTCTATGCGCTACCATACAGTTCACGAGCTTCGGGCAAGGAGCTGGACGTTGAAACACACAAAGACACACAGAGACAGCACAGACAGAGAGAGAGACAGAGACACGGACCTCTAGTCACTGGTAAGAAGCCCCCTATTCGATAGCACCATAGAGGCTTATATACCCAACAGTCAGGTGGGCCTACAGGTGAAAACCTTATCCTCTGATCCTCAAGGCAACACGTGCTTGTAAAGCAGAGCTGGTAAACAATTATGACACAGCTTTCAGTAACTCAAATCACAAGGAAAGGAAAGATCGCTAGCAGAGAAGAGCAGCTGGAGGCCAGGACTCCAAATGGTCCCAACAGGGGCCACTGGACGACTGTATGCCTGCAGTGCATGGCTGACACCCTCTTTGGGTCTCCTTACGCAGCAGGCATGAAAGTGATGCACAGACATAGTATCACTCATAATCATTAAAGTAAATAATAAACGTTAAAGAACTGAAAAGTATTTTTAAAATGTATAGTGGCTAAAGTAGAGCTCCTGGGTTGGCAGAGATGATGCTCTCCCTGAACTCCACATTCCAAGGCTCAGTCTAAAATTCCTTACCCTGTTCTGCATCACCCACCTAAGGAGCTGGGTCGATAGCTCAGAGGTTGCCCACCATGGCTGCTTTTGCAGAGGACCTAGTTTTGACTCTCAGAACATGAATGGCAGCAGTTCACAGCGGCCTATAACTCCAGTTCTGGGACTCCAACATGCTCTTTTGGGCACAGACACATGCAGGCAAACACCCATATGCAGAGAACACTTTTAAAAATATTTAAAATTTTAAATTTTAAAGTCTCACCCAAAAGGAGCAACGTGTATTCAAGTGGCCTCAGTACGCATACAGCACAGCCTTCCAGTTGGAAAACATCACGGAGAACGTCCAATTTTTACTCTATCAGTGTGTTAAGTTGCAGCGCCGTCCTGTGGGCTGTCGTCCCTCCAGCATGTTTCATGTTCATGGTTCCAGGCTTTCTCTGTGACATCTTCCCAACCCAAGAAAGTGTCCCTCGGGCATCTGTGTGGTGTTAGATAGGCATGACAATTGACAGGAGAGTTGCACTAGCCAACATATGTTTCTAGTGTGTCTCTATATTTGTGGCAAAAAAAAAATCATAAACACAAGAGCTGCTGACCAAGAACAGAAGGTCCAAGTTCTGGAAGGCTCAGTCTTCTACTTCCCGCATGACTCCAAAGAGTGTCTTTAGCCTGCGCTTCAGCCCCTTGAGCTAAATAATGTCACACTGGTGCCCACCCAAAGGGGAGGCTCCTAAGACCAAAAGGCATCCCCCAATCAGAGCCATCTATGGGGCCGTGGTGTATTAGAAGGTAGAGGAATTAGGCCCCTCACCGAAAAATATGCTCTGGGCTCTCCAGAGAGGAAAAAGGAACAAAACAAAGGGAAAAAAAAGGACACTGAGCAGGAGCAAAAGTCCCTCCCTGGGAGCTACTTTTAAGAAGTGGGTCTCTCTAGAAACATCCACCTAAAGCGCCGGAGTTTTTAAAACACATCAGCTGAAAATGGAGTGAGAGGGGTCACCTCCACAGACTAACGCACTATCCACGGAACAGTGGAAGTGGATGGTCTGTGTAACAGGAGCAGATGGATCTGTCAGGGCAGCCTCTCTGCTGTCCTTCCCACACACACCTGCAATGCTCCGGGTAAAGTCATGGGACAAAGAGCAGAGAAGGAAGTGCCAACCACACAGACAGCACACAGAAGCTAGCAGAAAACAAGGACCTTAGACAGCTTTGAAAAAATTGTGTAAATTCTCAGTTGCCTCGACACCCGTTACAGACCACTCCTGACAGCTCACACATGGAAGATTTCTTCTCTAGTTTGTAGGCATTTAATCCCCACAAAAGAAAACAAAGACTAAAAACATTAGAGCCCAGAAAACCAAAGCCACCATTCCTTCTAAGCAGTGCCAAGCCCAATGTTTAGATCTCTGTCTGGTTCACTGATTCTGTACTGAGAAGTTGAGATGCTTGAAAACCACAGGGTTTCCCTTACAGAGGGGTGTTTAGAACTCAGGCAAAGCCAATTCTCAGCATCTCCTCTTTTTAAGATTGGTTTATTTATTATATAATGTTCTGTCTGCATATGTATGCTTGGATGCCAGAAGAGGACACCAGGCCTCATTATACATGGTTGTGAGCCACTATGTAGTTGCTGGGAATTGAACTCAGGACCCCTGGAAGATCAACAGTCAGTGCTCTTAAGATCTGAGCCATCTCTCCAGCCCGGCATTTCCATTTAAAGCAACAATCCTTTCCTTTGACTCTTAGACGTCTGACTTAGACAGTTCCCTCTGTCTTTTCCTTTTTAAGATTTATTTTTTTGAATTAATGTCTTTAGTGTCTTGCCTGCATTTGTCTGTGCACAATGCTCATGCAGTGCCTATAGAGGCCAGAAGAGGGAGTCAGATGTCCTGACTGGAGTTACAGGTGGCTGGTAGCCTCCTGTGGGTGTTGGGAATGGAATTTAGGTCCTCTGGAAGACCAGCAAAAGCTCTTAGTCACTCAGCCATCTTTCCAGGCCCTCGTCCTCATTTGTATTGGACACTTTTCTCTTTGCACATTGCATAATCGGGAGGGACAGGCTCCCTTCCCTGGCTAGTTTCTATGATTCACGCCCCTGCATCCCATTGAATCTAAACTATCCTATCAGGCCTCTGTCAAAGCAATGATCCTATAGGTGTGGAATCAATTAGCCTGCCATCCGATTGCTGTTTCAAATGTCCTCTTAGAAGAAATTTAATTAAGATTTGTATCTCTTCATGACTTTGGAACTATATAGTCATGATTCGTGATTCAGACATACCTCTTAAAAATCATAACTCAGTTAACTTTATTCTCTCTGTATGTGAAGAGGCCTCTCCAAGTTGAGTAAGTTTTTGCAATGTAAAAAAAAGTCCAGATGAACATCTTTCTTCATTCAATGGGAAATCCTTTCCATAGCACCTTTGTAGCCAAGAGCTTTGCTGGGGTTTCAAAGCAAGCCTTACAAATACAATTTCTCTCTGTAAGTATAGCAAAAAGGAATGTGGATTTGGACAATTATAGAGTTCAGAGTGCAAGCATACACTAGTCCAGGTGAGTCACAAGCTCTGGAAAGCTGAAATCAAATATTTTAAATTAGTTGAGAAAAAGTGATTATTAATACATATAATACTCATGATAAATCCTTCCATGAGATACACAATCCATTTCTAATAAAAATATATCTTTCAATTTAATGGTTTTAAATTTGGATTTGAGGGCTTCGTTTTCCAAAAGCAGGGCATGAATGTATGGATTTTTTTCCAGTACTTGGGCTTGAGGCCCTAGGCTAACAGATATGTTTGATGAAACAAATAAGAACCTTCAGGTTCCAATAGCAAATTTTAGTCTCTGCCACACCACCTGCACACAGTTTTTGCAGCAGGCACAGGAGCCGATGGACCCAACACCAATTCTCTCAGGGGTCTTAAGAAAAATCTCTTCTAAAACAAAATAATAAAGCAAAGTGCACATCCTTGTAAAATCACCCTGGAGCACTGGCTACTGGCCCTCACCTTGGATTATTCTTTATCAGATTAGAACACTATTTTAATTTTCTACGCTAGTGATTGAAACCCTATTCTATGATTTTGTTGAGAACTTATGTGTTTTCTTATAGACAAGACGCCAATGGTTTTGTCTCTGAGAAGATAATACAAAGGTTAGGGTTTTACTGGCTGTTGGACACTCTCCAGCTTTGTCTCTAAGCTGCCAAGCTTATTTCAGCAAACTATCCTTTGAAATCTCCCTTCCTTACCCTGCTGATTACCTCAGTAATAAACTAAATGCTGGCACATACCCATTCTTTCACAGAAGTTTGACTTCTGTGGAAATTGTTTTTAACACCTGCCTCTGTCCTCTTGCCGGGCCTCTTCTATAGGCTAAGAGAGTCATACGACATAGACATGATCAGTCAAATAGAAGCAGGCAGTGGGTGGGAGCTGCCGGGAAGTTTCTGCTCCCCTGATCAAGACGTGGGTATCTGGCACCTACCTCTCTTTTCCAACTGGTTTGTTGAGATTTTTCTGGTTATTTGAGGAGATTTTTCTGGTTTGTTGAGATTTTTCTGGTTAGTTGAGATTTTTCTGGTTCGTCGAGGAGATTTTTCTGGTTTGTTGAGGAGATTTTTCTGGTTAGTTGAGATTTTTCTGGTTTGTCGAGGAGATCTTTGGAATTAGGATGACTGGTCTTGCATGCAAGAAGCAATAAAGAATGGAAAAAAAAAGTGTCTGGGAGATCAACAGAGAGGCCAGCCTGATATCACTGAGCCAACGTAATAGGAGGAGGAGGAGGAGTTGGCCTCTAAGCTTATGTGAGGGAAAAAAATGTTTCTTCAAGTTTCTGTGAGTCTGAGCTCTTGCCTCCAACCAAACACATTTTTAGCCATAAAACTCTCAAAGAGCATCCCTTCCTTGCTCTTAGTGTTTCCAGTTTCCCTGCCAGAAATACAGGTCCCTGATGCTAGCTCTAAAATACAGGTCCCTGATGCTAGTACTGCAAAAGAGCACACACCCAACAGGATCTGGGAACAGATTCATGGTGCTTTCTGAGTTTCCAAAAACAACTTGATATTGTTTCCATGGGTGAAGGAGAACAAGGAAGGGGCCGCCTGGACTAACTATCCAGCTTCTCTCTGCACACCAAAGTCAGTGGGTTATAAATACTTCCCAAGGATGCTACTTCCTATGGGTATAAAGACAGAGTCCCGTGATACAAGGACATCAAGTGGGAGCCGGTCTGCAGAGGCCTTTCAGTACCCAGAGGCTCAACCCACCCCTCCACCCTCACCCCTGTCCCCTGCAGGGCTGAACTGTACTGAGACCTGGCTAGTGTTTTCCATCTTCAGGTTCCCAAAGAGCTGAGCCCCTAGGGACTTCACAAGCAAAACCAAGTAGATCCTTGGGAGTACTAACCAGCGCTAAAGTCCACTCAAATGTGCTGGCCCAAGCTCTGCTTTCCTCTCCCCTCAGTTAACCAATCATCCTCTTCTGCAGTTCTAGCGGTGGAAGGCGGCTTCTCCAGGCCGACGCCTCCGTCTGTATCTCCTCTAAATAAGGAACGCTGCTTTGGATGTGTCCAGTGAAAAGTTTCACTTGATCTACAATATGAAGGAGATCTGAGGCTCCCTGTGCTCTGCTGTGTGCTGAGGGAAGGGGACTGTATCATTTTGTGTCAGATCTGCAATGCTTTAAAGTGTTTCAAGTGTGTTATTTCAAGTCTTCACAATATCCTGTACAATGTGTATATTTGTTATTGATCCTTTTTTTTCTGTTTTGTTTTGCTTTGCAACAGACTCTGTGTAGCCCAGACTAGATCAAAACTTTCCAATCTTACTGCTTCCATCTTTCAAGTGCTGGGGCAGTGGCAGGGACCGCTAGAGAAGCGACAATAATGTAACACTTCCTGGAGAAGACACTGGTTTCCCTTTTCTAGGCGCATACAGATTATCTATAAATCGCATGCCAGTTCTCTCTGTGCCTTGTCTAACTTACAGTGCACCTGGGCAGCCTCAGCTGAGAGCTCATTTTAGACCCCGGGAGTATGCAGGCTGGTCTCCTCTTCCTGAGACCTAGACTCCTAAGTCGTGGATATTTACTATGTCTCCTGATCTGGGCCCCTAACCCCTGAATGGACCTAAACAGGATCTTTAAGTAGTGAAACAGAATGGCTGAAAGATAACCCTGCAACCAAAAGCTACCATTCCTCCCAACCAGGAAAGGCAGGAGATGAGGGGGACACTTTGACCCATGAGGTGACTGCTCTTCTGTGTCAGTAGCTATTCTAAGTGGAAGGTGGTGGCCAGGGAGGGCCTGATATCATTTCTTCGTCATGCCTTGCTGTATTTTCTTTTTTGTTTGTTCATTTGTTTGGTTTTTCAAGACAGGGTTTTGGAGCTTGTCCTGGAACTCACTCTATAGACCAGGTTAGCCTTGAACTCACAGAGATCTGCCTGCCTCTACCTCCTGAGTGCTGGGATTAAAGGCATGCGCCTTACTGTATTTTCAGTGTGTCATTGTCTTTTTAATAGAGAATAGTTGCCAATTTTAGCTAATAAATTAATAAAGCCATTAGTCTAAAAGTGAAAACTGCCAATCTCTGTTTCCTTTTGGCTTGTCCCTGACATGGATCTCTTCATTAAGTGGGTGAGTGAAATCCAGACTGCTTCTAAAGACGACCCCAACACTAACCTACTAACAGTTTCTCGTTTTAGAGACCTACGGGTTTTCTGGAAAGCAGATCCAGTTTGAGCACAATGCTAACCCCCTCTCCAAGGATAATTATTTTGTCTGACTCTCATTTTGCACATGTCTTTCTCAGACCTGACATCTCTCAGAGAGTGGCAAAGTCCCAGCTCAGTGTCAAGCGCAGCGAAGCTTTCTATTTTTCTTAAAGCAAAAAGGTTTCAAATGTGTTTTCCCATCCTGACAGCAGTGACAAACGGGACTTTACGTCAACCGGCTCCCAGATGGGCTCTTTGAACCACAGACAGCTCCATGCAAATGAGGAGTCCCTAATATGGTTTGGTTTGTATTGTTTTCTTGTGTTTTGCTTTTCGTTTCTGTTTGTTGTAATTTTTTTAAAGTCAGAAATACGCAAAGGGTTTTTCTATATATTTGCTTATTTCTTAAGAACAGTTAGCAGCCCCCCTCCGCTGCTTTTTTCGTGTATGGTCAGTAGTGGGGTGCTATGAGAACCATGGCTAGGAGGGGCCAAGGGAGAAGCCAGAGTGAGGAAGACAAGAAGACCACCCAACAGGTCACAGATTCTGTGTCTACAGAGCGGTCTGCCCGTAACTGTCTCGGCCCTGACAGTGGGCTGGGGGGATGGATAAATAGACCAGTGAACTTTTACTGCAAACCAGCCAGATGATAAATAATTTAGGCCTTTTGGAAAATGGGATCTCGGGCATAAATCTCAACTCCACTTTTCTAATAGTAATACATCCGTAGCGCTACCTGAACACAGTTACATTCAAACACAACTGCTATAAAAACAGGGCAGTGGGGGCCCAGATTGCCTGTAGACTCCAGGGTTGCTGCCAGTGAGACATTAAATAGCGCTGCTCAGCAAGGAAAGGCTTCTACTGACCACACACCTAGGACAGGTGGAAGGGCCCTTGATTGCTTTAACCCCTTCTATTACTTAGTTGTGTGGTTATGATGGCTTTGGAGAAAACAATCAGTGACCTAGTTGGGAGTTTCTGGTAGTGGGTAAACCCCAGCCTGTACTGAAAGTCTGACAGGAGAGCTGGCTCACTGGTTAAGAGCGGGGGCTGCTCCCCCAGAGGATGTGGGTATGAATCCCAGCACCTACACGGCAGCTCTCAACTGCTGTAATCCAAGTCCCAGAGGATCTGATAACCTTTTCTGGCCTCCATAGAGACACTGCACACACGTGGTGCATAGACATACATGCATGCAAAACACCCAGACATGCAAACTATGGTTTTTGGTTACCAACATTATAATAACTTTATCATTTAAGACCATGATGATTAGTGCCAGCTAACAGCAGCCCAATATAGCCTGGACTCCCAAATTATGGTACCACATCAAGAAATAGATTTAGGAAAAAAAATAATTTTTCCTTTTTTATTTTATTTTAATTGAAATATAATTATATCACATTCCCCCTCTCTTTTCCTCCCTCCAACCCCTCCTATGCCCCCAACTCCCTCTCAAGTTGATGGACTCATTTTTTTCTGTTATTGTTACATATGTGTGCTTGTGTGTATATACATATATATACTAATAACTATATAAATACAACCTGCTGAGTCTGTTTAGTGTTGGTTGTATATATATGATTTCATGGCTGACTACTCGTTATTGAATAAGCAATTAGGGGACACATCCCTGGAAGAGACTAATTCTTTAATCTTTCTTAAATGAGAGATTTTTTTTCCTACCCTCATCCCCAAAAGACTCTAAACAAGAAAATAACTTATTAATTTGCAACCAAATAAATAAATAAATAAAGTGAAAAGATGAAAAGCCACAAGAAAACAACACAATTAGCGACTTCAAAGGTCATTCTCAAGTATGGAGAGAGGCAGGCAGAATGAAAAGCTTCCTGCTGGGGCTCTCTCTAATTAGTTGGCTGCACGCAACTCAATAAGAGTTGAGTAGAGAGATAAGGATGGCTTATGGACCTTTGAGGGACTAGAGGAAAACTGCTTCAGAGGAAGAAACTTCCTTGGGAATATCCACCAGTCCCAACACAGGTACCATTTGTCTGTGAACACACCAATATAAATGTTCCTTTCTCTGCTAGCCCTCAGCTAGCTACCATGCAAAACTTAGAAGCCAAACTAATTCAGGCTAAAGTGTTCATGAATACCAGTAGGTAAATGTCTTTTACCCCTCAGCAGTCCCAGAATTTTCAGCTGCTCCCTGGAAAAAGCAATTCCTTTATCAGAGCAAGAGCCTACAAAAGGGAGGAGATGAAATGCCTCTCTTTAGATATTCAGAGCTTCCCTGTTGCAAAATGATGTCCTCTGAATGAACATAACCACCATCATCTTAATCAGAGCAACTTGGGTGACACACAAGTGACCCCGCAGATCCTCAGTGTTGGCTCTCCCTCACAGAAGGAGAATGGGAGGTGTCAAGGATTGGCAAGGAGTCTGGCCTCTTCCTGCTCCCACGTCTCCCTCCCAGCTGTGTATAATTCTGTTCTAGCTGCATGTGGGTTTAGGGTCTCATGAGAGGCTAGACAATAGTATACAAGATGGAAGCTTAGCCAAACCCACCTCTGCAGGTGTGGTTGAGTGAGTCTTTTTGGTGATATATAAGGTCACCCACACTCCTGTAGGTAAGCCCTCATCCAAGCATCTCTGTGTAAACCAAATAAACTCATTGGTTCATCAAGAGAAACCTAAAGACACTTTGGTCTGTCATTGGTGCCATATCTGTGCTTAGTAGACAATCTCCCCAAAACAATTCATGCAACACCCCCTTTTCTCAAAACACAATACATAGGCAGCTGTTGATGCTATCCTAGAGCATAAAGAAGACTGTAAAAATGAGGGACAGACAACCTGAACTGCTTTCCACTGAAAGCCTCACAGAACACCCACAGAACACCCACAGAACACCAGGGGCTTCTGAACAAATTGCACCCTGACCTATATCTCATTTAAGCCTCACAGTTTTGAAAGGCCCATGTCAGGATGGCAGGCATGATGAGTTTGTTATACTGTGAACATGGAGATCTGCTGCAGACCCAGGTTGTCCAGTTTATAGAGATACAAAGGGAAGATCTTGTTTCAGCAGCCGCTGACCCATTGGGCCTCTCCCAGAGAGGCCCCGGTCTGGTAGTCTCTCTGACAAGGATTCAGAAAGAAAGGATGCTCAGAAGAAGTTGAGCTGCCTTTGAGGAGCTCAAGCTTGGGCCAACAAGCAGTTAAGCAATCTCCTTTGCAACAATTTTACATGATCTTTAAAAAAAATAACATAAAAGACAGAGTGCATGGTCTATAAATCACAGATGCAAGGCTGAGGCAGGACCTATGACTCCTCATCCCCAGACCTAGAGACTTTTCTTCATCCTGTTCTGCCAGATGTTCTCTTTAAGCACAGGAGCTGCATCTTTAGAAATGTTTAGCCTTCAGCTACCCACTTTCAATCAGAGGAGGGGAACTGTGAGCCCTGGCTGTGCACTTCAGCAGCTGCGACCTCCGAGGCACCCAGAGAGGATGTGCTTTTGAAGGCCCTGGGTCCTGGTAAATACGATGAAAGCCTCCAAGTTCGGGCTAATAAAATCCTCGCTAAAAACCCTCTCCCTGACCTCACCTGGAGCACTGGAGAGTGGTTTTAAAGCCTTTCTCAGAGCCATTTAGTTTGGCTGAAGGGATGGAGGTGGGGAGGGGGTGCTTTTCGGCTTCAAACCACGGAGCAGCAGTTAAGGAAGCCTGAACTGCAGTGGGGGGTCTGATGACCGCTTTCTCTTACAACGCACTAAAAATGGGGCGCAGCCTGAGGTCAGCACCGCGCCCCTGGATGAAGGAATAATAATCACCACGAGAGGCAAGAGATCTTTTTCCAATTAAACTCTCCCTTGCCTCCCAGGAGAAGCCTTAACTAGCCAAGAGCCTCAGGACGAGTCTAAGCTGTGTGAGGGAAACCGCAAAAGAAAAATAACCTCAGCAATGGGAGCTTCGGCTTGCTGGAGGAAATCAAGAGTGGAACGGCTCCAGTCGGGGAAGCCTGAAATGTGGGGCAGCAAGAGTCTGAGACACCCTGGAGATACAGAGGCAGCTGCCCACAGCTGGAATGCCCCTGCCTCGGCTTTGTCACGGTGTCTAAACCATGAGATGGTACACATGAAAGCCTTGCAAAGTGCTAATGAAAACTCTTAGTGCTGGCATCCAAAGGTGGGGCCAAACCAGGTACCCAGAGGAGGACATGGGGGAGAGCCAGAAAGCTGGGCTATGCGTAGCCCAAGCACTTGCCCAGCTCTGGCCCAGAACCCAGCCAGGCAGGCTATGGATGGATGCAAAATGTCCTTGACTCCCATCAATCTCCCTGTAGGACTGACTCTACTTTCTGTGCCGTGAGGCTCCCAGAACCTTCTCAAAGGATGCCCTCTGTGCCTGCCTTCTTCCTTAGACTCTGTGCCTGGAAGATTGTTCCCTCCACTGTCCACCCTTACTGTTCTGGAGTTTGTTTTCTCCCAGAACCTGGTTCTATAACAACTAGCTTCTCTGATCAACAAACTTCTGTTCATGGGTGATAATGGGGACAATTTCCTCAAGTCTGAGATTTGAATATTGACAGCATCCTCCTGATCAATACCTGGAGCCCTGGAAGTCTCTACCCAGACTAAGAGGAGAGGAAACTGATGTGATTGCCAAGATTGACCAGGACCCATAGATTAGTTAAGAACTTGGCTCACACCTTTAGATCTTCTGAATATTACCGAATCCCATTACCTCACAGAAGCCAAAAGAAAAGAAACCTCCTGGAATCTTAAAATTCAAGCTTCATGAGCTCATGACATCAAAACTCCCTATAACTTTTTTTAAAAACTTGAATTGCCTCTCATACTAAATCAGATCCTACCAGAGCAACGCTATTAAAGAGACCTGAAGGCTGAGAATGCAGCTCAGTGGCAGAGTGCTTGAACAGCATGAACACACACACACACACACTACATATACACACATGCTACAAATGTATACACAGACTGCAAACACACACACACACTACAAACGCATACACACACGCTACAAATGTATACACATACACTACAAACACACACATACTATAAACACACACTACAAGAACATACACACAATACAAACATACACACATGCACACACACTACAAATGTATACACACGCGCTACAAATGTATACACACTGCAAACACACACACTACAAACATAAACACACACGCTACAAATATATACACACACACTAAAAACACACACATACTGCAAACACACACTACAAGAACATACCACATACTACAAACATACACACATGCATGTACACACTACAAATGTATACACACACGCTACAAATGTACACACACACACTACAAACACACACACATACTGCAAACACACACTACAAGAACATACACATACTATAAACATACATGCACACACACACTACAAATGTATACACACACGCTACAAACACACACACATACTGCAAACACACACTACAAGCACATACACATATTACAAATGTACACACACATGCACACACGTACACACACTCAACAGGGCTAGTTTGATTACTTTAGTGCAGTTTCTTCTCTCTTCTGCTTTAATGTGTTTAAAATATGTCATGATTCTTTCAGGGCCATGAAAAACAGCAGTGTCCATCCTTTTGACTGAAGAAGGGGCCCCTGAGCTTCGTGTGCAAGGTAGCAGCCTGAGAGGAAAGGGTGGCAGTGATGGGGAAGGGGAGGGAGAAGGCAAGTGGAAAGGAGCGTTTCTCCCCAGCCCGAGACTCCAGATCCACAAATCCCTCTGCCCTTCCCCTGATCCCATGCAGCACTCTGCAATACACACAACCAAAGGATTCCCAAACTAGGGATGCAGCATACATTGCAACTGAGTGGAAAGGAAGCTTCCCGAACTGCATTTTTCCACCCAGACTCTCCAGACAGGGTCAGTAAAATGTAAAAGTGCAAATGGGAAGGGAGAAAAAGTGTGTCTGTTTGTCTGTCTGTCTGACTCTGTGTCTGTCTATCTGACTCTGTGTGTTTGTGGGTGTCTGTCTGACTCTATGTGTCTGTCTGACTCTGTGTCTGTCTGTCTGACTCTGTGTGTGTGTCTGCCTTACTCTGTATGTGTGTGTATCTGTGTGTCTGAGTGTCTGTGTGTGTGCGCGTGCGCAAATTCTTCTGGGTGCACATTCATGCTCTCCATCCGTGTGGATTTGCATGGGAGAACAGAGGCTAGCCTCAGGTGTCATCCCCACCTTGTGTTTGGGACAATGTCTCCCACTGGGACCTGGGGCCCGCAGATTACACTATACTAGTTGGGGAGGCCCCAGGAATCTTCCTTCCCCACCTGCCCAGGGCTGGCATGACTAGCCCTCACCATGCATTCTCTGGATGCAGGGGACTGAACTCAAGTTCCCATGCCTGCACAGCATCTCAGTGTTCTCCACAAAAGAAAAAAGGAAAGAAAAAAAACATTTTAAACTCAGTTTTCCCCACAATCTGAAGAAAAAATATTTTAAGCACATACGTGTGTATGCATGTCAAGCTTAAAATGTTGAGCAGGGTTGAATCCCACCCACGTCCCTCAGAGTGCTTGATGATTTCTTGTGTTCTGGGCCCAATCTACAAAATATGGTGCCCCATTAAATCCTACATTCCTAAGGGCTCCAAGATTACTCCTTGTAATGTCTCTTTTCAAGAATCCAAATGAATCATTTCTTCTCTGTTTTTCATGCTTAGCAGGTTGAACATCTCACTACTAAATGAGAGCATCCACTTGGTGACTATGTTTTTCAAACAACAGACTGTTAGCTTCAGTAGGAAAGCCTACGTTTGCCTTACAAGAGCACCCACTAGTGTCTGGATTTGGAACTTCATGCTTTATTTTTTTCTTCTATGAGTTTGTGTTGTAAATACCCAACAACCTTGCTCCATGAAATGCTAACACTGACTGACATGCCTGACAATGTGAGTTTTATATCCCAGGTCCCACATGGTAGAAGGTGACAACAGATTCACTCCAAGTTGTCCTGAATTCCACGTATGCACCACGGCATATGCATGCGTACACATAAAGATACACACAAATAAATAAATAGATAGCGATAGATAGATAGATAGATAGATAGATAGATAGATAGATAGATAGATAGATAGGTAGATAGGTAGGTAGACAAAATACAAATAAATAAACAATAAAAACAGTTAAAATTATACTTTTAATAGAAAAAATGGATTGTAAGCAAGGCATGGTGGTTCATGTCTGTAATCTCAGCATTTGGAAATCTGAGGCAAGAGAATTTTATAAAGCTCAAGGCCAGCCTGGGCTACATATTGAATTCCAAACCAGCCTAGGCTATAAGAGAATAAGGCTCTGTCTTTAAAAAAATAATAGCTTCTAACAAAATACTGACAAAATTTTAGGTTGCAACTGAAAAGCTCTGCTTTAACTATGGGACACAGCAGTGGACGCTGAAGGACAGTCTCAGCTCCTGAGAGAAATAGTTTTGCCCCACCATCACCTCCAGGGCGACAACTGGGGCTTGTAGGAACAATGCTAAACTGGGCAGTGGTGGTGCTAATCCCAGCACTCAGGAGGCAGAGGCAGGCGGATCTCTATGAGTTCAAGGCCAGCCTGGTCTACAAAGTGAGTTCCAGGACAGTCAGAGCTGTTATACAGAGAAACCTTGTCTTGAAAAACAAAAACAAACAAACAAAAAACAAAAACAAAAAACACGCTAATAGTGAAGACAGAAAAGTCTAGTTTGTTCCCTAGTTTGCCAAGCAACCATGGACAAGTGACTGAATTTATAAGCACTCATTTTTTTTGCCTATAAAATCAGCAAAAGTAATATCTTATAGAAAACATGTGAGGTGACATCATAGGATGAGTGAAGCACAGCCTACTGCCTGTTACCCAGTAAATGCTCAATAAGTGCCATATAATATATATAATAACAACAATGCCACCATTGTTATTGGCAAGGTGTTATAGGCACTGAGCTAAGCTTTAAAATACAGGGCCTGACCTCCTGGCACTTAGTCTAATGGGGCATATAGACCAATCAAAATTACAATTTCTAAGCCAATTGCCCACGGTAATTGTCCACGGTGTTATGCAAACACCTAGGTGGCTACCAGACCCGGCTCCCTGAGCTGCAAACCATAGAGTGAACTTAGGTCCGCCTGTAGCAGTCACCACACAGTCCCCTCCTTCGCGGCCTGTCACCGCAGCCTGGAAGATAAGGGTGGCCAATGAAAGGCCAACAGCCTAATACATGCCTCTAGTATCCTGACTGCAACTGAGGCCACACAAACCTACACAGGTGCTAAAATTTCATGGAGCAAGAATCAGATCACAGTAATTGTCGCAAAACTGTGAAATATTGAAACCACTCATCGTACACCCTTAAATTGTAAAAAGAATGGGGGGAGTTCTGGGAGCTAGATCCAAAGCCACAGATTAACATAGCCAACGCAAAGCTGGGCTAACCCGAGCAAGACCAGCTGGGCTGCGTCAGTGTCAATAGCCTTGCTGGGACAGTGTGCCAATGTTCTGTGAATATGACCTTGGAGACAAAGTGTACTGGGATCTCTCTGTCTTCCCTTAGACCTGCATGTCAATCTACAATTATTTCAATTCAAAGCTCAGTAATTTTTACAACAGCTGTAATTTTTCAAGACCAGTTTTGTCATGTAATTTTATAATCACACCTGGAAATAATGGGGAAAGAAGTGATTTGTTGCATTAAACAGCAGCATTTCCTAAATATAACTTTTTCCCTTTTGAGCTCAAAGAATTTGTGCCATCCTAAGTGGCCCTCAATATTTACCAGGGGTCTGCAAAGCAAAAAGGATTCCCAAGTGGCCTCACCCAAGAAAGTTGAACTATTACTTTTCAATTGTTCAAAAATTGTTCAAAAAGTTGAACTATTTGTTTCAATTCAGATTTGCTCCTAAGGTTCGTTGCTTTTAGTGACTGTGGCGGTCTGAATGAGGATGCTCCTCTAGGTTCATACATTTCAATGTCTGATTCCCAGTTGGCGACTGTTTAGTAAGGATTAGAGGGTGTGGCCTTGTTGGAAGAGGTGTGTCAGTGGGGGAGGGTTTCGAGGTTTCAAAAGTGCCACACCAGGCCAGGTCTCAAACTCTCTCTGCTTCCTGCCCAAGAAGCAGGATGCAAGCCTTCAGTTACTGCTCCAGCACCCAGCCTGCTTGCCTGCCCACCAACACAATCCTCTCCATGATGACCATGAACTCACCCTCTGAAACTGTAAGCAAGCCCCCAATTAAATCCTTTCCTTTATAAGTTTCCTTGGTCATGGTGTCTCTTCACAGCAAAAGAACAGTAACTAAGAGAGTAACCCAGAACCTGTGTGTGTGTGTGTGTGTGTGTGTGTGTGTGTGTGTGTGTGTGTGTGTGTCACTTATTGAAATTATTCTTTGAATCAGTGTTCTTATATGGCTAAATAATCCCTTTCACTTATGCCCTTCAATCAATTTTAGTATGTTCAAACATGGAAACCACACATGTGCAAATTTGCTGATGTGGTAGTGAGCTATCACTATCCCCAGAGCCTTAATCCTAAGGAATACTGTCTTAGTGAGGGTTTCTATTGCTGTGAAGAGAAACCATAACCATTGCAACTCTTACAAAGGAAATTGGAGCTGGCTTACAGTTCAGAGGTTTAGTCCATCATTGCTGTGGCAGAAAGCCACGTGACTGCATGCAGACAGATGTGCTGGAGAGAGCGCTGAGGGTTCTACATCTGGATCCACACACAACAAGAAATGAGAATGAGATGCTGAACCCAGCTTGAGCATCTGAGACCTCAGAGCCCACCCCCAGTGACACACTTCCTCCAACAAAGCCACACCTGCTCCTACAAGAACACACCTCCTCATAGTGCTACTCACTAAGAGTCTATGTAGCCATCTTCTTTCAAACCTCGACGGATACTTTGTTTCTCCATTCCATCCTCTCTTCTCTGTCTCCCTCCTCCAAAAGCCTCGTTTCACTTCCCTTCCTTGACTCTGTACTGCAATGCAACATCCCTGACTTATACACACCCCAAGCCTCAGTTATGGTGGACCTGTGTGCTCGTGTGTGTGTGTGTGTGTGTGTGTGTGTGTGTGTGTGTGTACACGCGTGCACATGCGTGCATGCGTGTGTCTATGTGTCTGCGTTTCTTCAAAGTAGCCCACCTGCTGATGTGCAAAAACCTGCAGAGATTCTTGCATAAAGTCACCTCCGAGGCTCTGTACTCTGTCCTTTGTCCTAAGCAGTTCCATTTTATTTTTCCTTTAAAGAATTTCATGACAGAGAACAGCAAAATAGAATCCACAAAGGGTGTAAATAATGTGAACAGTGAAGCTTATTAAAACTACTTTCTCACCAAATGCCCATAAAGCAATGAGACTGGATTTTTAAACACATGTAGTTCATGCTAGTTCTGCAGGCAGACTCGGAGATCCTATTATGTTTAGGCAACAACCGCGAAGAATAAATGTGGACTGCCCACTCCCTGGGGATCTCTTTAGAAGACAGGTGTTTTGATAATTTCCATCAGCTGCATATATCAGAGGTACAGGCCATAAAAAGAGGGAGCCAGGACCACAATTTACACCCCTAGGACAATGACAAGGTAATGTTTTGTCAGGCCCAAAAGAGACACATAACTTTTGGAAGGGTAAAACATACAATAGAATTCCCCCCAAAAAAGTGACAATAAATCTACAAATTGTAAAATAATGTACATAATGAAATACATTTCTGTGCAGTACAGAAAATGAAACAAGGGCCAGGGACACCGTGAGTGCCATCTTGAGGTGAAAACTGCCATTCGCAAGCACTTCAAAACCACTATGCCGTCTCCACCTGAGTAGGATGGTTGGGGCTAGGGATCTGGCTCATCACAACATAAACCGAGGGTGGCAGTGCACACCTGTAATCCCAGCACTCAGGATCTAAAGTGTTCCAGCTGTATTCAAGGTCAAAGTCAACCTGGGATACATGAGACCCTATCTAGAAAAGGGGAGAGGGTGTTAATCAGGCTTTTTATGTTGCAAATAAAAGTCATCTTTAATATAAAAAAATGCAAACGCTTTACCTAACATTTGCAGATATTCCCATGGGGCAAGTGGTAGATATCCAGGACCTGGCAAGCACCGAGCCCCTCTTTCTGACTCCAGCGGGGAGCTGGAACCAGATGAGGCCTTTCACATTGCAGGTGGCAGAGTGGCTTTTGTCATCCATCAATTCCACGTGCCTGTTAGGCGCTGTCTCTGTGCCTGCCCTGCTCAACACTTTGGTCCACGATGGCAGAGATCTGGACTATAGGTCATCTTTAAAATAGATGTAAGTTTCCTAGCACAGAAATAGATGTTCATTAAACACTGACATTAAGATTCCATCACTTATGCTGAGCTGGGTTGAATTAATACCTCTGTTCTCAGGATACACTGAATGTCTGATGCAGTCAAAATGATTCCACCCTAACAGTTGGGTCTGATAAGTTCTTGAATAGCTTTCCACAGCTGGATTCACTGAAAGTCAACCGTGTGCCCTCACATCTCTCAAAGATGGGGGAGTGGAAAGTGACTGTCAGCCTTGACATTCTCTGCAGGTCTCCCCAAGGACTATAGCAAAAAAATGCAAACATGGTACAACACACTCAATCTCTGCCCTGACTGACACTGACTCTCACTCTCTCTCCTCTCTCCTTCCTCTCTCCTCTCTCTCTCTCCTCTCTCTCTCTTCCCTCCCTCTTTTCCCCCCTCCTCCCTCTCTCTCTCTCTCTTCCTCAACCCGTGAATTTCATTTAGCCAATCAAACACTTACCAAATAAAAAACCTTGCAAAGCACCAAACCGCAAAACAGAAGACATGAAAATAAGAACCCCCAACAGCAGGTCTCCGTTAAAACCCCCAAGACAACTTGTGGCCCTAACAAGTTTTTCTACTCAATTCAGCTGTGCCCTCTGGATTCTGAACTCTGCCTCACCAGGGGAGTGGCCATGTGCTGGGGGGCGGGGCTCCCCTGATGCGCATGGACTGAGTAATGTTGGTCACATCAACTCCAGACGCTTTAAAGGGTCCTGTTATAAATAGCGGGTGTTTGTGATTCTGCAACACCACAGCTGCGAATGCCAGGGTCAACAGAAGAACCAGTGCACAATTTCAAACCAGCTCAGGAGTCTCAGGCTCACCAACGCTCGCCGGCTTCTTTGTCCATCACTTACTGCCCTTTTCTTGCAGTGGCAGATGTTAATGATTTAAAAACTTGGAGAGTTTCAGACAGAGAGAATCCTCTCCGTCCACTTGTTTATTGTGGTTATTATCTGTTGTCAGAGGTAAAGCTCCAGGGTCTCCCAGGATCACAGCCTGAGAGCAACTGCAGTTCATACGCCATGCTCGGTATCCTCCTCAAATGGAAACCGTGTCCAGAATGCAGTTAGGCAATGATTGACTCTAATTAATCCAGAAGGGATACACCTGGGAAGGAGAAGCTACCCTGGAAAGACAATATTTGGGTACTCTGGGTAATGAATCAAGGGATATTAGCTACATAATAAACATAACCACTGGCTATGGATTAAGTGACTCTCCAGGAATGGAAAGAAGAGGGGGAACCCAGATCCAGAGCAGCCAGTTTTTGTTGGTAACATACTGATAACTCTCACTGCTTTTGTGGTTCCTGTTTGGAAAAGGTACAATGAAGGGGACCTTCTCCATGCTGTGAGCCAAATTGATTAATTCAAATGTAAATGCTAATTGGAAACAGGAAAGTTACTTCCCAGGTCCTTAGTGACTCAAAGTTGGGATCTAACTACAGCTCTAACCCTGTTCTGAATGTCAGAACCCTGCCTTGTTTGATGACAGCCAAATTAAAGAAGCCCCTTGGAAATAAAGCCAATATGTCTTGTTAAATTTCACCATCCCACACACAAACACACACACACACACACAAAGCCTTATCAACAGCAAAGAGCACAGGCAAAATCCAGGAATGGAGATAAGGACATCAGGTATCCTGACGCTTTCAGCAAGACATAACAGACCTCAAGGAAGACTTGAAACCCCCAAAGCCCCACCCCCACCCCAGTGGCCCACACAGCCCTGAGCTAAAGGTTACTAGGCCTACTTTGTGGTGTGGTCCTCCCCCCTGAAGCCTCCAGGCAGTGAAAAGCTAAGGGTGCCAGAATCTTGAGGTGTTTGTCTTTTATTCCACAGTTGAGCAGTAAGAACTTCAGATTCAGGGTGAGAGGGTTCTGAGCCCCTCTGCAATCAGAACCCTGCTGTCCTTGAATCCAAAGCAAATGGGACATTCTGAAGCTGAAGAATTTCTATTTCTCAGGCTAGCAAGAGACCAGGCTAGAAGGAATGCTTGCCCAGAGCCTGACTGCCCTCCTTCCATGCCCAAGACCCACGTGGTAGAAGGAAGGAGTTGAGTCTCAAATTCACCGTACATTTCTCTTTAACAGAGACATGGTGACACCCAATCCCAACAACACACGCCCTTCAGTTTACCTCTGGGGGCGGAGGCAGTTAACCAAAATCCTTTAGTCTGCCATTGTTGGTAACTGTGGCTTTACTCAAAAGTTAGTGCCTCTAGCAACGTAAAGGTCAAATCTGAGTTCCTTCTGCCAGCACATCACTGTCCAGGAAAATACAAAAGACACCCTATTGGCAGGGAGAAGATCTGTTACAAGGCGTATCTAGGACAGGAAGCCCAGTGGGAGAAGGACTCTGAGGGTGTTGCATGCCTGTCACACGTTTATCTGTTGGAAGGTTGGTGACATCATTCAAAGGCATCAGGTCCAAATCTGTGGAACCAGTAAGTCACATCATGTACGACAAAGGCTTCGTAGACTTGGCTAAGGAGTTTGAGTGGGAGATTCTGCTGTATTATCTGTGTGTGTGCCTTAAATGAATGAGAAGGACCCTTAAGAGGCAGGTGATCTGACGTGATACAGGACAGAAGAAAAATACGATCAAAAAGAAATGAATGGGATGTGTCCACCAGCCAAAGAGTGCCAGAAGCTGTCTCTTCCTAGCTAGTCCTATTTCTACTTTTAGGTCTTTTTTTTTTTTAATCATATGTAACCTGATGGGTTCCATTTGGGCTGCTTAATATAATCAGGGCTATTGCAAGAGCAGAGACACCTTTAAACCTAACTATATTTTTTAAATAGTTTATTTTTGAGATCAACATAATTATATTTCTTCCTTTCCTTTCCTCCCCACAAGCCCTTCCATATCCCCTCTCCTATACAATCCCTCACATGAATGCCCAGACGCTTGTCTATTCTGTGGTTATAGATCCCTCAAGCAGACAATCAATATTAACCATCACTAGTCGTCACCTTGTCTCCCAAACATTGATTTTAGGGTATAACTTCCATCCCCATAGGTTTGTGATCATCTCATAAACCAAACACATTCAGTCCAACTTCAAAAGTCCCCTCTTCAAAATGTAAGTACAGTCTCCTCTGAGCCACAGGCTCAGACTTAACTATGACACCACAAAGTCCCTATGATGTCACAAAGTTCTTATGACATCACAAAGCAAGTTATATATTTCCAACCCACAGTGGCACAAAGTAAACGTTTCCATTCCAAAGGGAAGGACGGAAGCATAGTAAGGCTAAAGTGCTTGCCATACCCATGTGAAGACACTGAGTTCAGTCCCCAGTACTCACAAATCAGGCCAGACATGGTGGGAATCCTAGCTCTGGGGAGGCAGAAACAGGATTGCTGGCGAGTGTTGCTCAGCAAGGCTAGCAAAGTTGGTGAGCTCCAGGTTTAGTGAGAGACCCTGCCTTCAAATAATAAAGTGGAGAGTGGCTGAGGAAGACACCCGACATCCGCCTTTGACCTCCACATGCGTGCATACATAAGCACATCCTCATGTACACACTCAGGAACATGTACACACACACAGATCACACAGACCAAAAAACTAAAGTGTTACTTCTCTATTGATAGTGTTTAAAGTTTTTAACACCTAGCTTTTCCCAATAGTGCTGGATTTAACATCCCTGCTCATGTGTCCCCATGTACGTTTACAAACATTTCTGTAGGATAAGATTCCCATCTTATCTGAGAAGAAGCATGGATTGCTCATTGTGGTTTTTATTCTCTTTGTTAAGAAGTTCCTGCTAAACCAGTCTAAACCACTCTTAGTAATTCCGGTTCATTTGCCTAAGTGTTTTTACTTTCACCATGAGGCTAAAAGATAGCATGTATGACGCTGTCTCCAAGAGCAACAGAGAGTTGGAAGTTTAAGAGCAAACATATCTGGTTTTTCTTATTCATTCTTTGTAGTAAGTTTTTCTAACAAGTCCCCTGACCCCTCAGCCTAGTATAGTTCTCCATATTTCTTACTACCTACATTTTGTTTGGGGCAATAACAGAACAGTGTAAGACTAGATTTCCTCAAAGACAGAGGGATGGAATTGTGGACTATGAGCTATATGTCCAGGAAAATGGTCCTTTTCTGTGTAAAGAGAGCAACTCAGTAGCCATCACCTTGACCCTTTTTTGCCATTCCTCTCTCCTTAGAAGGAAGATCCAGGGCCTGGAGGGTCCACAGCCATCTTGTAATGATGGGAACAGAAGCCATGTGTTGTAGATGCTGCAGCAGGAGGGGTAGAAGCCTGGACCCTTGACCATGTACTCCAGCAATACTTCAGCTGTGGTCTGCCTGCTTCTGAAGTTCCAGTTCTAAATGAACAATAAACCCTAACGTGTATAGACAAAACAGTATGGGTTTTGGGGGGAAGACAGGACTGTACTCAGGATAGAGAATGTGCTTAGCCTGTGCCAGGCCATGGGCTCAATTCAATCCCCAGCATCTCAAATGACCTTTTGAAATAAAAAATAAAAACCAACAAATAAAACCAGGCAAAACAACTTAGCTCAAGCAAATGAGTTATCTAAAATATTCTTATCTCTGAACTTCAAAAGTATATATACCCTATATCAATGACATCACTTTTCTTTCCAAAAAAAATATTTTTAAGATGTATTTACTTGTATTTTCTCTGCATGACTGTTTTGCCTGAATGGGCATGCCCACCATGTGCATACCCTCAGAGATCAGAAAAGGGTACTGAATTGACTGGTACTGGAGTTACAGAAGGTTATGACCACCATGTGGGTTCTGGGAATCAAACCCACATTCTCTATAAGAGAAACAAGGGCTCTTAACCTCTCAGCCATCTATCTAGCCCCAAAATATTATTTTCTTAGCATATTTTACTTTGTGCAGATGAATGCTTTGTCTACATATAAGTGCATCACAGGCATGCAGTGTCTACAGAAGCCAGAAGAAGGCATCAAATCCCCTGGAACCATGTTACAGTAAGCCACCATGCCAGTCCTGGGACCCAAACTATGGTCCTCTGCAAGAACAGCAAGTGGTCTTAACAGCTGGGCCACCTCTCCAGCCCTACTCCAACAAAATATTCGTATTCAGTGCTTATATTACTTACTTAACCTTTAACGTTTTATCCATTGTGTAAAAATTAAAAATATCCCGCAGAGATTTGGGAGGGGGAGGGGTTTATTATATTGAGCAATGACTTTGTATTTGGGGTAAAACTGTGCATGAAACTTTCAACACGTCAGACACGCTTGTCATTGTTCTTGTATTTAGAGAACATAGAGTTGATTATTACTTTAAGGTGGGGGCAGGACAGCTGTCAAACAACAACAATGGAATATTGTGAATATTTTGTCAAGTAAAAGTATGTGGGGAAAACATCTTTTTCATTTTTGCTGACAAGTTGAAGTTGCTTTTGTTTTTAAACAAGCTTGAAAGTTCTTGATAATATGCTTGGAAAAGATTAATATACAGGGCCCATTAGAGATGGGGTGTGAACATGTCTGGTATGAATGCAATTGCTGGGTGACACTGGATGTTCACAGAGGGATATCTGAAGATGTTTGTTGTTGGGACCATTTGGAGTCCTGGCCTCCAGCTGCTCTTCCCTGCTAGAGATCTTTACTTTCCTTCTGATTTGAGTTACTGAAAGCTGTGTCAAAATCTTTTACCAGCTCTGCTTCACGAGCATGTGTTGTCTTGAGGATCAGAGGACAAGGTTTTCACCTGTTGGCCCTCCTGACTGTTGGGTATATAAGCCTCCATGGTGCTATTGAATAAAGGGCTTCTTACCAGTGACTAGAGGTCCGTGTCTCTGTCTGTGCTGTCTCTGTGTGTCTTTGTGTGTTTCAGTCTCCAGCCCCTTGCCCGAAGCTTGCAAACTGTATGGTAGCGCATAGAGCACAGGCAGGCGTCATGCGCTGCAGTTTGTTGTATGCCACACCTTAGAAAAGATGTGTCAGGCTTTCACCCACCGCTGTAGCGACACACTGGGTGTCATAAAAAGCAACTTACATTTGTTGTCTCACAAGTTTGGAGGCAAGAAATCCAAAGTCAAGGTGTTGGTAGGGCCATGTTCTTCTGAAAGTTGTGGGGTGCTCTTTTGCTGCCTTCCCCTAGCTTTTCATGGCTGTCTTCCCTTGAGTCCTGTCCTCACACGGCAGTCTTCCTGTGTCTATAGACATCATTTTCCCTCTGTGTATACCTATATTCCTATTTTCATCTTTCTCCCTTAGGGCTTGACCCTCATGACCTCATTTTGACTCCATTATTTCTGGCAAGATCCCATTTCTATATGGCCATAATCTCAGATGTCTGGTCTGATATCTGAAGGTGTCAACAGGCTTCAACCCATAACACAGGTGCATTGGTTACTGCTATGGATTAACTTCATTGGACTAAAGGGTGCTCAGAGAGCTGGTCAAACATTATGAATAAGCGTGTCTATGCAGGTGTTCCTTGAAACGGGGCACCCCACTGAATTCAACAACAAGGCATGATGGTCCATGTCTTTAAGCCCAGCCCTCAGGAGGCAGAGGCAAGACCTCTATGAGTACAAGGCCAATTCATCTTACACAGAGAATTCCAGGCCAGGGCTGTGTAGTAATGAGGAACGGGCCAATTGTAGTAAGGAGGAACAGGCCGCGTTCCCGGTGCCCAGCTAGCCCACACCAGAAACAATTACATGGAAACTGCATCCACTGAAATACTGCCTGGCCCATTAGTTCTAGCCTCCTATTGGCTAACTCTCACATCTTGATTAACCCATTTCCATTAATGTGTATCGCCACTTGACTGTGGCTTACCAGCATGAGTCTAAGCAGCATCCGTCTTGGCCCAGAGAATCGGCTGTGGGAACTGGGCAGGACAGAAACCCTGACAAGCCTGCCCTCATGTTACAGAATGGTGCCCACGTGGATAACTGCATCCACAGAAAGCCTGATAAAGCTTGGGAAATAATAGAGTAAACAATGTTTTCTTGGGAGCAGCAATTCTCGGGTCTGCCCTGCTTGCTAGAGGCAAGCAAGCGCTCTCATCTAAGAGAGGCTTCCTGACTCAGCTTTAGCTGCAAAACCCTGCAGCTCTTTAAGAGGTCCTGCCATGAACACTTAAATGGTGTTGATGAAAAGCCGACCACATGCTTTCCAGTTTTCAGTTGTAGCAGGAAAAAAGCTGTGCCATTTTAAAATGCCGGCTTTCTGGGCCGTCCTGCCAGGGCAAACTCTGACTCTTTCAGGCAAGGCAGTCTGACTCTGACTACGGAGCATTTGAGTGTTGTTTGTGGACACACTGTTGCAGCTTCCTTGCTGGCAAGGACCTTGAAATGCCATAGAGTTGTGGCAATAAACATGGCCGGTACCTCAGCCTTGAGGCTGAAATCTCAGAAAGCTAAGAAATGGGCTGGATCCAGTCGTCAAAGACACGGGTTTAATCCTACCCATATTGCTTGGTAAATTAAAGACTCGTGTAGTCAGAAAAAGAGAGATATACAGTAAAGTAAGATTCAAAGACAAAGAAAACCTCTAAATGGTTTACAGTGTGTTAAAAATATATGCAGGCTAAAGGTTAAAGTTCTTAAAGTAAAATAGAAAGAGAGTAGTTGGGTGTGGTGGTACACACCTTTAATCCAAACACTTGGGAGGCAGAGGTAGATTGACCTCTGTGACTTCAAGGTGTGGTATCACACACCTTTAATCCCAAAGTTTGGGAGGCAGAGGCAGACAGATCTCTGTGAGTTCAAGGTGTGGTAGCACACACCTTTAATCCCAGCACTGGGGAGGTAGAGACAGGCAGATCTCTGTGACTTCAAGGATAGCCTGGTTTACAGAGGGAGTTCCAGGACAAAGATACACAGAGAACCTGTCTCAAAAATCCAAAAGTTAAAAGTAAAAATAAAAGAAATAGAGGTTAAAATAAAGCCACGTAAAGATGAAAAATACACAGAGAATCTGGATACTGTATGTTATTATTCTCTCTTTGAATTTTTTGAATGCTGAGGAAGGAGCAACAGCTGCTAAAAGATATTTGCTTATAAATGCTGCTGAACTAACCCAAGATAGGTACTTTGAAAATACCTTGACTTCAAAATTGAAGTCAAAAGATGTGTTACTTTGGAGAAGAGATTTTGCTTTTGTTTCCACAGGAAATGAGAGGCTGTGGATTCATCCTGAGTTAAGAAAAATCAGGTTTGATCAAGGAAGACCACCTGAGAAATCTCCAGTAGGAACAGATGGCCCGGATGTCTGAGTTCTACATCCAGAACAGATTCAAGACTGCTACCTGAGATGATCAAGACTCACAGGATACTCCAGTCAGGACTTGATCATAACTCTAAATTTTCTTTAGGTCCCCATAAGATTATCAGCGCCCCCAACCAGCTGGAAGTAGCCTGGAATACTACACCCACATTCCCAAAAAATGAACTATGGATATTTTTCTTTGTTTAAAAAAAAAGGGGGGGAAGTGGTGCAGGAGAATTGTCTGTATTCTGTCAATAATGATTTAAATAAATGCTGATTGGCCATTAGCCAGGCAGGAAGTATAGGTGGGAAAACCAGGCAGGAAGTAGAGGTGGGGCAATAAGAACAGGAGTATTCTGGGAAGAAGGAAGCTCCCTCGCCACTCCTGCCCAGACCACCGAAGAAGCAGGATGTGACCTGCCCCTCTGAAAAAGGTACCAAGCCATATGGCTAACATAGATAAGAATAATGGGTTAATACAACTTATAAGAACTAATACTTAGCCTGAGCTAATGGGCCAATCAGTTTATAATCTTCTGGAGACCTCTGTGTGATTTTCTTTGGGACCTAATGACTGTGGGACCTGGTGGGAGGACAGAAACCAACCAGGCCTTCATGCTACAGGGCTGGAATAGTGAGATGCTGTCTCAAAGATGATGATGATGATGAAGAGGAGGAGGAGGAGAAAAAGAAGAATGGAAGAACAGTGTTCACTGAGACAACACAAACAAACAGTTGGGAGGGGAAATGTGGCTCAAAGGCCGTTTACTTGCCTAGGATATTATGACATCAGTTCAGTCCCCAGTACTGCAAACAACAGTGATGTTGATAATAACAATAACTGGCAGAAGCAGAAAGAGGAAGAACATTGAAGTCCTTCTCAGCCTTTGCACTCAATGATTTCAGGATCATAAAACCATAGCTGGAAGGATGAAGGGGGACTGGAGGGGACATGACCCAGATACTCCCTCTCCTTGGCACCCAGTCCTACAGATGAGAGCATCAAGGGTCCATGATGAGACCTCCAGATCTCCAGTCAAGGGCTAGGTGGTGTCCATCGATCAGGAGTCAATGATCCTTTATTTTTTTTTAAATATTTTTATGGTTTATTTAACTTTATTTAATGTGCATTGGTGTGAACATGTCAGATCCCCTGCAACTGGATCTTCAGACAGTTGTGAGCTGCCATGTGGATGCTGGAAATTGAACCCGGGTCCTGTGGAAGAGCAGTCAGTGCTCTTAACCACTGAGCCATCTCTCCAGCCCCAATGATCCTTTATTGATATCAGTGAACTTTCCAAGTGCTGGTGCTTGGAGCCATCAGCAAGGTGAATAAAACTGTGAGACTCTCCATCACTTTGGTTATTGCCTTCTTTTTTTCATGCCTCATACTGGCATCTGTTGAGCCCAGGGTTATTTAAGGCCTAATGTTTGTGGTGCTGTAGTGTACAGTGAAACAAATGGAGTTTCAGCTAATTAAATGCCTGCATAAAGCTGAGGTGCTTGAGAAACCTCAAAATCCATCTATTGGCCTGTCCCAAAGCCAAGAGCTGTTGCTGTTATATGACACAGTAAAAGAGATGCTATGTAAATGTTTAATATTTTATTGAACATAAATAATTAGAATATCTAGCCATTTTCCAGGGCAGGAACATGATGGCTAGCATGCAGAAAGCGTCACAGATGTTCACAAACTGCAGAAATGTCAATTTGCTTCTGAGCGCCTTCTGAGCAATTTTTTTTTACTCTAAAGAAGGAATATTTATAACTGTGAATAAATTGTTTGTGGTTTAGGCAAATGTTTAGGAATATTCAATAAAGCATTCATATAAATATTCAGCTATGGAGATAATTTGATTTAAATAGATGGCACTTTCAATAAATAAACATTGTTCAACATGAATAAACATTTTAAACAAGCGGCAAGCATCAAAACCCCGCTGATGTTTCATGCAAATCTTTGGAAAACACTTTATTTAGTGGTGCTTCTTAACCTAGCACACATTGTTAGCGATGCTTCCGTACCCCATATCATAAGGAGCATTTTTGTAAAAGCACAGCCTTGCTCCAAAGGACGCACACATCCTACAACACCACCATTTTATTACAGTCTTTCCTTCTTTACAGCCTTTTGCTGTACAGCGCTATGGTGTCTGAGGGTCTGAACAGAGCGGGAAGAACAAGACTGCCCAGGGCTCCAGCTGTCTCTGCCTTTTACCTCTCTGTGACCCGGGGTAGTTAACGGTATTTGCCTTCAATCTCACCATTTATGCACTAGAAATCAGAACAGCTTCTTCGTAGGAATGAGGTTAGATAAGATCCTGTTATCTCCTCTATGATTCTGTATAATTCGACAGAGCAAGCAGGCTTTGCGCAGTATTGTAGCCTGTAACTGTCCCCATACACTGTGAAAGGGGGTGTAGGTTGGTGTAGCTTCCATCTCGAGTTGAGCTTGATTTCTCTGTGTCCTGTACCCAAAGTTTTCAATGTCTTACCATAAAATTCCAGCATGCAACCAAGAGCAAAGACATAGCCTGTATTGTTTTGAGAGTCTGATTGGGCAATAGCTCATAGGGAAGTACCCCATACTAGGTACTAGGGTTTTCATTTTAAAACCTGTGGCTTCTGAGAGGAGCATGTTACTCAACCATGCCGAATACCTTCATTCAAACTCTTTCCTTAAAAATTATATGCTGTAGTAGGCCAGACATGGTATCACAAGCCTTTAATCCCAGCATTTTGGAGGCAGAGATAGGAAGATATTCATGAGTTCAAGGCCAGTCTAACAGGCCAGCCGGGGCTATATGATAACACCCTGTTTCAAAAAATTATATTTTCTAGTTAGCTTATAAAGTAGTAGCTTTCTGTGGGCTTTTTGGGTAACCCACTCACACCTTTCCCCCATTCCATCCACTTCACCCCCTTTCCTCCCCTAGTGTTTCTCCCCCATTTTCATATCACACATGCTTTATTAACTCCCTTACTGTGGTTTGAATATAACTTGCCCCCATAAGCTCATAAGGAGTGGCCCTATTGGGAGGTGTGGCCTCTTGAAGGATGTGTGTCACCGTGGGGGGCAGACTTCTCTCAGTGTCACAGTCCACTTCCTGTTGGCTTCTGATCAAGATGTAGCCAGCACCATGCTCCCTGCCATGATGGTAATGACATGAACCTCTGAAACTGTAAGCCACCCCCATCAATTAAATGTTTTCCTTTGTAAGAATTGTCGTAGTCACAGTGTCTCTTCACAGCAATATAAACCCTGACTAAGACACTTAACTTTAAGGCCTCTTAACTGCTCCCTCCTGGTTCCTTTGTTGTTTTCTGGCCTCCACAGATACTCCAGTTTAAACACAGAAATCCAGAAGTTTGAAGCTGAGAATGACATATGAGAGAGAAAATACAGCCTTTGTCTTTCTAAGTCTGGGTCACCTCACTCAGTATGATAGTTTCCAGCTCTACTCATTTCCTGAAATTCTCACTCAAGTGCAGAACAGGTATCCGTGGTGTATAGGAACCATTGTTTATAGGAACCATTGTGTATAGAACCATTGTGTATAGGAACCATTGTGTACAGGAACTGTGTTTTCATTCTCCATCCATCAGCTGAGGGACGTCAAGGTTGGTCCCATTTCCTAGCTATTGTGAATAGCACAGCAGTGAACACAGCTGGGCAGGCATCGCTGTCATAGGCTACAGAGTTCTTTTGGTATGTGCCCAAGAGAAGGAGAGCCAAACACATGAGTCTTCATGGTTTAAAAATAACAAAACTCTAGCTACATTAAATAGGTAAAGAATGTATCATGTCTGTTTGTGCATACACATATGTATACGCACGTGTGTGCTGACACAAGTGCACATATGTGCATGTGGATAGCAGAAGTAGACAAGGGCTTCTTCAATCACTCTCTACCTTATTGTTCGAGACAGGCTCTCTAACTGAACATGGTGCTCACCATTTAGTTAGACTGACTTGCCAGCAAGTCCCCAGGGAGTCTACAGCCTGCCTCCCCAACACTAATATTGCAGGTGTGCTCTGCCTTCTGGGCTCTGCTTTTGAATATAGATGCTGAGAATCTTAATTCAAGTCCTCACACTTGTCAGCAAGCACTTTACTAACTGAGTCATCGCCCGAGCTGAGGAATACATCTTAAACACCAAATGTTTATAAGTACACATGGAGGCTGGGAGATGAGCCAAAACTTGAGTTCAAGGCAACCCTGAGCTGCTATCATAATGACACAGGAATTTAGGACGAGGATGCTGCCACAGATGATCCCCCCACTGTTGCACTGGCACAGCGTTGGATCCTCGACTCTAAGCTTTCTGTCTCCATGTCACAACTCAAGGTTCAAAGTTCAGAGCAGGACCAGCCAGCCAAATAAGATGAAGATTACTGCCCAAGAAGAAGGACCTGTAGGGTAGGAATATCTCACTCCCTCACTGACTGCCACAGGAGGACCAGCTAGAAGCTGGGTATAGAGGGAAAAGATGAAGGGATCTGATTGGTTGCTTCTGGTGTTCTCAATGCATTATGGCAATGACCGTCAACCAGCAGAAGTAAGCAGACAGTACTAGAGAGTTGAGGAAAGAAAGGGTGTGGACTAGCACTCCAGAGGATAGTCTTCCAGTGGTCCACATGGTAAACTACCCCAAAACAGTGGCCTGCAAAAACAACCACTTATTTTCCCATGAGTCTGTCAGTTTTCCTTCATACGACTACAGTGAGATGGTGGTAGAGTCGAAGTCATTCTGAAGGGTTGTTCTGATATAATTCTGGTCCTGGGCTAGGAAGTGGTGTAGGAGGTCCTTCTGACTATGTGTTGCTTTCATTGGTTGAATAAAGAAACTGCCTTGGCCTTTTGATAAGGCAGAACTTAGATAGGTGGAGTAGACCGAATTGGATGCTGGGAAGAAAGGCAGTATGGCAGACGCCATGAAGCTCCTGCCTGAGACTGACGCTGGTTAGAATCTTTCCCGGTAAGCCACAACCTCATGGTGTCACACAGATTGGTAGAAATGGGTTAGATCAGGATGTGAGAGCTGGCCAAGAAGAGGCTAGATATAATGGGCCAGGCAGTAATTTAATTAATACAGTTTCTATGTGGTTATTTCAGGTATAAGCTAGCCGGGTGGGACAGAACAAAAGCAGGCCCTCTCTCCTTCAACAATTGGTGCCTCAATGTGGTCTACTGACTCCACATAAAATCTGAGAGCGCTTCAAAAAGAAGACAGAGTTTAACAGAGTTTTTGCTGTTTGCTGGCGGTGTGCCACAGAAAGTTTTCCTGACTCAGCACCTGTTAAAAAAAAAAAAAGCTGCGCAGTTTTAAAACACAGCTTCCTGGGCTGTGCCACCAGCACAAACTCCGGCTATGAAGCATTTCAATGGCTTTTGTGGGAAAAAAAAAAAAAAGATGTTTGTGTGCCTGCTCGGGATCTGGAAGAAAGTACTCTGAGACCATGCCAATGGCTCAGCGCTACCCGCCTGGGCAGGCAGTGGGATCAGGTCTACTAGGCGTGCACAAACAGGAGAGCATGGCGGATTTCCGCCACCATACAGAAAGATATTTCCAGGCTGCACAGTGCTCTGCGTGGCAGATTTGGCTGTAACTCAAATAAAAAGAGTTTATGTGCTGCACACTCATTCTCAGAGTTAAAGTACTGAGTGCAGCTCCTACCTGGCAGTGCCAGAGCTAGCAGAAATAGCACATCTGTAGTATGAGGGGCCTGGTTGGTTTCTGTCCTCCCACCAGGTCCCACAATCATTTAGTCCCAGAGAAAATCACGCAGAGAATCTCCATAAGTTACAAACTGATTGGCCCATTAGCTCAGGCTTCTTATTAGCTCTTGTAGCTTGTATTAACCCATTATTCTTATCTATGTTAGCCACATGGCTCAGTACCTTTTTCAGCGGGGCAGGTCACATCCTGCTTCTTCAGTGATCTGGAAGGAATGCCAAGGGAGCTTCCTGCTTCCCAGAATTCTCTTATTCTCCTTGCTCCACCTCTACTTCCTGTCTGGTTGCCCCACCTATACATCCTGGCTAATGGCCAATCAGCATTTATTTAAATCATGATTGACAGAATACACACAATTCTCCCGCAGCACACATCCACCATTTTGAAATTGGAAAGAAGCAGAGCCAACATCCAGAGCAGCTCCAACCAAGCTGCTTAGCATTTTAAAAGCTCTTCAAGACAGTAGAGAATTAAAGACAATACAATAGGACAGATTCAGACATAAAAGACCTCTAAATGGGCCATAGTGTTAGATAAACGTATACAGGCTTGGAAGAGAGAAAAAAAAAGTATAGAAACTCATAAAATAAAGTTAATGCTTTTTAAAAAAAAAGGGTAAAGTCTTTAAAGAAACAGGGTACAGATAGTCATAGATTAAAAGAAGTAAAAATAATATAAGCCACATAAAAATGCAAAATTCACAGAGAGTCTAGATTATGTGTATTATTGTGTTTTCTTTGAATTTTTTGACTGTGAAGGAGCTAAGTACAGAGAGACATTTCACTGTGTGGACTGCTAAGCCAAACCAACATGTATATTGTAAAGGTATCTTGACTTCAGAATTTGGGTCTAAGGATATGGTGCTTTGGAAAAGAGGTTCTTCTTTTGTTTTCACAGAGGATGAGACCCTGTGGATTGCTTCTAGACCAATATGGTATGATAGACCATGCCCTCCTGAAAGGTCACCATAAACACCTTCAGAAAATTACTTCACTCAACTGGTGACTGAGATGAACCTAGCACATAGGATACACCATAAAAGACCTGATTAATAGTGCCCCCATTCAGCACAAAGCAGTTTGGGGAGAAATAACTGTGCCCATATTCCCAAATATTGTCTATAAATGTTCTTTTATATTTAAAGGGGAATATGATATAGATATGAATAATTTGCATTGGTATAAATCTTGATTTATTGATACAAGTTTAAGGTCAATTTTGTTATATGTATATATATTTCTGATCTTGATCAAGGTATTGTACTTGTGCAGTTCATTTAAAAATATAATGTATAATTAGGAAATATAGGTCATTAATGGATAATCATCTATAATAGTCAAGTTTGTAGTCATGTTAGTTAGATTTTCTAGATGTGCATAGATATATTTCAGATAGGCATTCTTCATATCTTTCAAAGACTACAGAATATGGCATTTAAGATGTTTTAATAACTTAGGGTTTTTCATGACAACGAGACACATCTGCTCCTGGCAGCACCAGCCACTTCAAGAGGAAGATGGGCATCGAAGAGGCTCCTTATGGAGTTTGATAGCCATTTGGGCAAGAAACTGCTCTTACCTGGACTGTTGCATAAACTGGACATGAAGTACCCACAGAGAGATGACTGCTGAACTTGCCTAAAGGTGAGATGGTCCTTCGGGGTTCCTGCTTCATGAAAGAGTATGCAAGACATTCTGCAGAATACAGAAGAAAGTGATTGAACTGTCTTTGAATTTTCCTGCTTCATAGAAATGTCTGCTGGATACTATGGGCCTGTAGGCAGAATATGGATGCCCCAATGGTACAGAAGAACTTTGGGTGACTGACTGTACAGGCAGCAAGATGACTCTGTCATTTCTAGAGTTTTGGAAGCTGCTTACAATGTACTTTCTGTTTAATTAGGTAATATTATATCCTTCTGGAGTCTTTGATGGAGTTGAAGAATAGATAGATAGTTATAGTTTCCCATTGTTATGATAAAAAATAAAATAGATCTAAATATTGTAACTGTAATTCTTGCTTGATAACTGTTTTGTTATATGTAATTTTACTATGTTAAAGTGAAAGCCTTTCTTTTTTGTTTAAACAGAAAAAGGGGAAATGATGTAGGAGGTCCTTCTTTCTATGTGTTGCTTTTATTGGTTGAATAAAGAAACTGCCTTGGCCTTTTGATAGGCGGGGAGGACAGAACTGAATTCTGGGAGGAAGAAGGCAGTGTGAGAGATGCCATGAAGCTCCTGCTTGAGACTGACACTGGTTAGAATCTTTCCTGGTAAGCTACGACCTTGTGGTGTTGCACAGATTGGTAGAAATGAGTTAAATCAAGATGTGAGAGTTAGCCAATAATAGGCTAGAGATAATGGGCCAGGCAGTAATTTAATTAATACAATTTCTGTGTGGTTATTTCGGGTGTAAGCTAGCCAGGCAGGATGAACAAAGGGCCCTCTCCTCCCGTAACAAGGAAGGCAACATTGGAGCACCTCACAGTCTCTCCCTCTCTCTCCCCCTCCCTCTTTCTCTCAATTTACATATATATACAAACACATGTGTGGGGTACAGGGCAGCAGACCAAAGCCCTGACAGAGACCAGACTTTAGTTTCACTTCACTAGAATAGACAGAGCTGAGCAAGCAAGTCTCATGAAAACCACAACTTTGGGTGACCATCAGCAAGCACCCCCACAAGCCCTTCTGCTAGCTCAGCAGATGCCCCCCAGACTTCTGTAGGCTAAAGATAGTTTTCCCTACCCTGCTGCTGGAAGGTCCCTAACCACTAGGACCTTTCACCAATCGACCCCAGATTAATCCCTCTCTCTGGAATTTCCCTAACTCCACTTAAAAGGAACTTGTGGCCTTCTTTAGGGGTCACTCTTTTGCCACCCCAACATTGGAATCAATAAATGCTCTTGTTATTGCATATGTGGTTGTTGGGCTTCTTTGGAGGCTTTTTCTTGAACCCTAACAATGTGTATATATTTATTTTACTTGTATATTCATGCATAACATACATGTGTGCATGTGTATATATACACATATATACACTGTTGATATTTATATGTATATTCACTTAGAAATGGAAGACTCCCAACAGCCCAAGAAAAACCAGCAGAATCTTTGTGGCCTTTTTTAACCTGGCCTCAGAAGTCACAACCGTTCATTCTGCTGCAGTCTACTCATGGCAAAGTAAATACTTTGATTCTGAGCAGTGAAGTCCTACCCAGACTCAAGGGAAGGGGGTGTAAGTGGTCTCTCAATGTAAGAAATGTCCAAGAATTTGCAGGAATAGTTCTAAAGCACTACAAATAGAAAAAAAAGAAATATGGAAGAAGAGGAGAAGGAGGAAATGTCAGGGCTACACTGATGTTCCTTTGGGATTCATGGGCAGGAATCAAAGAGTCTGGTTGGAAGTTGACTTTAGGCTTGTTGGGCATAGATCCAAGAGGAAGATAGTCTATTTACAATAGATTTCATCAACAGTCCTCCTCGTGAGAACACAAGCACTGTAAGGGAAGGACCTTTGTCTGACTTACAGCTGAATCTCAAAGGTTAAGCGGATCAAAGAGATCCCTTGGTACATCCTTGGGTTGATCCTGGCTCTTGCAAACTCTTTCAAATCAGGGCACCTGCCTGCCTCCCTGTCCCTGACTCCACCATTTGACTCGGCACAGCTCACGTGAGTGCTCAGAGCCTTAGGTCTCACATCTATAAAATGAGGACGATTTGATTTTCAGAGCTCGCTCAGGCACGAAAGTCACATCTCGCCGACTCGTCCCGCTCACCTGATGGCCAGCGACACTGCTGCCAAAGCACATCCGTTCAGATGAGGGCACCAGCAAGGTGCCCTCGGGTTTTCGCCATACAACTGATGCACTTAAGAGGGAGCCTCTGCGTTGAATCTAAAAGCAAAGCTTCCTACACTCAATAAGTCCTTGCTGGATTTCAACTTAAGAACACACTGAGAGAACTATTGATGCTGCAGCTGTAGGGTACCTAAAAACAATTAGATCTAGCCTATTATTGGCCCTCTTGGGTGTTCACATCCTTTCTTAGCTATCACCCAGCCCAGTCAGGTAAATCTGTCTCTTTTTATCTTTCCAGGTATGTCAACCCCTTTCTCTCCTAAATCATTTTTGTTACTTTTCTCTGAACATTCCCCTTGTCTGTCTTTGCTTTTCCAATATTTAATGTAAATGTTGTGCACAAGATAGGAAGTTGGGGTGGGACTGCAAAAGCAGCAGAGAATATGGAGCAATGAGCACAAATCCCATTGCTAGGATGGCGATGTTGCATGAGCATTCACTGTGCCCTAATGGCTGAAGTGTACCCTCAGGCCAGATTTGCAAGCCTGGCAACTGCCTGTGGGGTGGATCTGAGGACTAAAGTTAGGTCTGCTGCTCAGAAGTGGCTAGGCAGGCTTCAGTGCCGGCTCGACCACTAATAAAATGCATGTGTGACCTCAGAAAAGCTATTTCTTCACCACTTTGTTCTTGGTTTCCTCCTTTAAACTATGAGGATGCTAGTGTACAAGATTGCAGGAGCACCAGGCGGTGGTGGCGCTCACCTTTAATCTCAGCACTTGGGAGGCAGAGGCAGGCGGATCTCTGTGAGTTCGAGGCCAGCCTGGTCTACAAGAGCTAGTTCCAGGACAGGCTCCAAAGCTACAGAGAAACCCTGTCTCGAAAAAACAAAAACAAAACAAAAAGAAGATTGCAGGATCAAATGAAATAACACACACAAATGCTTTGACCCACACCTCGGACATAATGAGCACTCACAAAAGCAAGGGTAGTATCTGCTCACTTCGCATGCTGCCTGAAATTCTACCATAGCAACTTACTCCTCGGGACAAAGGCAGGGACCCAGTCTTGTAGCTAGTCCTACTCTAACCACATGGCCAACCTAAGCCCAATTTTCTTTTCTTTGTTCATTGATGGATGAAATTCTCCATGGTGGTGTGGGGAGGGAAAAAAGAGAAAGAAATCAGAGCCTGGATAAATGCAGTGTGGTATTGCTACCACACAGACGACAGAGAATGGATTCCAGGCCATTTACGAAGGAGGAGAAAAAACAAAGACTCTTGGTTTGGGATATGGGAAATAAGGAACAGGGGAGTTTGAGGATTTCCAGCCAGGTAACCAGACAGATGTTGATGCAGCTAATGAGAAAGGATGCTATCGGGTATGATTGGAAGTTGACTTGCTCACTGGGCACATTTAATAAAGTTCATAGGACATGACTCACCTGGAGAGCATCATGATAAAAAGTCTACCCCAGTCCTTGTGGAACTTACGCTGCCACGACAAAACACCCAGGCGAAGAACGGTGGTCCCCGGAAAGCAAAAGAAGCTGGTGCAGTGTTGAAGATTGGGGTCTGGGGGTGACACGCTAGAAGGGTTATTGTGGAGGCCCAGGAAGAAGGACCAGAGCTTTGCCTGATGGCATAAAAGAAGACATGTCAGAGCTCTCGAGTTTGCACTGGGAGTGGACTCTTTCCCTGATTAAATGTGGGGGAGACCACACGGAGAGATGACAGGAGAACAGGACAATAGGTGACTAAGATTTAAAAAGGAAAATGATAAAGAAATTATATTTGTGAACCTAAATTTCAATCAGTCTCTCCCACTAAGATTTAAAAAAAAAAAGCAGGAGAATGTGAAGGTGTGGACTCCACTTGGCTCTACTTCTGGGTCAGAGTAAGATCACCCTGCAGGGGTCTTAAGGAGCCTAAACCTTTGAATAGGGTTTTAACAGCGAAGGCGCCAAGACTCTTCTTCATTCAGCAGTTCTGCTGGCCTCTTTGATCTCTGAAAAAGTCAAGCAACAGACTTTTTTTCCTTTAGTCAAAAGCTTTCCATGGGTGGTTTCTCAGGAGCCTTGAACACTGCTCTTTGGCTGCTGTGTGGTGCCCAGGAGGGAACCATGAACTCCTGAGCAGGCACAGCCGTGGGCAGGGAGACAGTTGCAGGAAGACAAGTCCCAGGGTTTCAGAAACCTTTTCAAAAGAAACTTCTTTTGAAAAGAGGCAGCTAGAAAAGCCCACACCCAGAAGAGAAGCAATGCAAGTGGGGAGGAGGGGATAAGCACCTTAGAAACTGGAATACAGAGTAACTAATTGGAAGTATACCCAGGACATTAAAGAAAGAATTGGGCATGGTGCCTAGGTTTTCTTACCAATAGAGTATGAGCTTTGATAACCAACAACATGGAAAGAAGGGATGATGAAGAAAAGTTCGAGGAGGTAAAGTGAGGATGGCAATCCCTAGAAGGAGAGAGAATGGATTTACTTCCTGCTGACCAGCTTTCACGGTTCCGGAAGGTGTTGTGCGGGCTACTGGGGTGAAAAGACATCAGGGCTTTTCCACAGTGCCAGACTGTATGCTGCATGCACACCAACCTCCAAGCAAGATGCATCCCCTGACATCAGGGCTTTTCCGCAGTGCCAGACTTCATGCTGCATGCACACCAACCTCTAAGCAAGATTATCCCCTGGTGCAACAGTAGGAGAATTATTATTATAGGGTAACTAATCACTTTTTGTTTGTTTTTTGAGACAGGGTTTGCCCTGGCTGTTCTGAAACTCGCTTCGTAGACCAGACTGGCCACGAACTCACAGAGTTCCACTTACCTCTGCCTTCCGAGTGCTGGGATTAAAGCCCTGCACCACGAAGGCCCAACTGGTAACTAACCACTTCATAGTTGAATTTGAAGCTTGATCTACAGGAAGGAATTTCACGCCTGGTACTGTAACCCTTGTCAGAAATCAATGGTTACAAAGGTCATAGGCCCTAGGATAGTGCCTCTTATTGGGATTTTTGCCAAATAGCCATGCTATCAAGTTGACTTCTCCAATTTAGGAATTTTAACAAATATTTCTGAGGTGTGATTTCTTTCATTATTATTATTATTATTTAATTGAAATTTTACATATCAATCCCAGTTCCTACTCCCTTCCCTCCTCCCACTCCCTCCACATACCTGAGCTGCTGCCAGCCTTGGTCAGGGAAGCTTTTGGGGGAAGGGGGTTGTTGTTGTTGTTGTTGTTGTTGTTGTTGTGTTTTCCAAAGAGTAGCAGTCGGTGGAGAGATGCATATCCGGTCTCAGTTCTGAGAGTAGAGACTGAGAGCTCAGCCCCAAATAGAACACATCTCTCAACCCCTGTCAACCTGAGTCAAGGCTCAGGGAACATCACAGAAGAGGGGGCAGAAAGAAGGTCTGCGTCAGGGGATGTGGAGGAGGGCTGGGAAATGCTCCTCTCTGGATGTGATGTGGCTGTGGCCATAGCAGCTGTGGGTTAGCTGCATAGGATCAAGTCATTTCAGCATGGATGGGGGAGATGTGCCTAGGCCTCAACCCTTACTGAGCAGCTATCGGCAGTTGGTGGGATTGGAGGAGGGAAAATCATTCTTCCTGGAGGGAGAAGCCTCTGGTAGGTTTCCCACACTCCAGGGGATGGCCCCACACCCATGAACATATGGAGGGGGTCGTGTTGGGGGACTTAGAGATAAAAATGGGAGGATTGGTGTAATCATATTTCATTGTATACGTATATAAATTTGTCAAGGTTAAAGAAAAATTATAATTAAAAAATAAAAATATTTTTAAAGAAAATATTGCATCTGTGTGACTTTGGAATGTGCAGCTCAGGATATGTTAAATATGAAGAACAGCCTGGAGTCCAAGGGACAGTGGGCTGAATACAGAGATCTTGCAAATAACACGTAAGTTTTGAATGAAGTCATGAGAAAGGATGCGATTGCTCAGAACAAGGTATAGAATAAGACGAAGAAGACACTGAGAGGAGGACCCTAGGAGAAAACAATAGCTACAGACTACACAGGGCTAGCAAGATAGCTCAACAGGTAAGGACACTCACCACCAAGCCTGAAGACCTGAATTTGACCCACAGATCCCACATAGTAGAAGGAGAGAACTGACTCCCATAGATTGTTTTATGCCTTCCTCATGTGTAGTGACACAAATGCACACATACACACATGTAAAAACAAACAAATGCATAGGAAACAAGAAACACACACACACAAAAGTAAAAATAAATAAGTACATAAAGAATAAGGAGAAACAAGACATTGGCTTAACCAGGAGATAATACCAGAGCAATTAGGAGAAGATTTTCAGGATTGGAGTCATCAAAAACAAAGCCAACTGTTCGCAAGTGTCAACTGAAATGTCTATTCAATTTAACTGGGAATTCATTAGTAAAATTTCCAGGTAGAGCTAAGCAGGATGGTGCACGCCTTTAGTCCCAGTTCTCAGGAGGCAGACAGGTGGATCTTTGTTAGTTTAAGGCCAGCCTGGTCAACAAGAACATACTGAATTCCTGGCCATCCAAGAACATATAATGAGACCCTATCTAAAAGAAAGAGAGAGACAGAAAGAGAAACAGAGAGACAGACAGACAGACAGACAGACAGACAGACAGACAGACAGACAGAGACAGAGAGAAAGGAGAAAAGAAAGAAAAAGTCTTTTCAAGAGAGAAGCAGAAAATAGATTACTAAGGATGAAAAAGCCAGAGTGAGGCGGTGCTAATCGCCCTTTCACTACACTTAATGTGTGGAGAAAGGAAAGAGAGGAAGGTAAGAAGGAAGAGAAACGTCCAGAATAGGCACTGAGCCACCAGCAGATATGGCTTTTGCTGTTGCTTTATAATAAAAAAGATGTAAAGGTGATTCTATCCTGTGTGGAAGAATCTACCTGAGATGAAACGGGTAAAAATACAAAAAAGGAAAGAAGAGAACTCTGACAGTAAAAGATAAGGGAGGAGACTGAAGAGGGAGAAAGGGAGAATTTAACTCAGCTCACAGATCAACGTTAAATAGGCTCAGTATCAGAGCATCAGGAGGAGAGGCACACACACAGGCTGGTGCTGACGCAGGTACATTTGTTCATGAAGCAATTGCTCTCTATCTTGTTCCTAGAAGATGTTAAGAAATGACGTCTGTGGGCTGGAGAGATGGCTCAGTGGTTAGGAGCACTGCCTGCTCTTCCAAAGGTCCTGAGTTCAATTCCCGGCAACCACATGGTGGCTCACAACCATCTGTAATGAGGTCTGGTGCCCTCTTCTGGTCCGCAGACATAATACACACAGACAGAATATTGTATACATAATAAATAAATATTTTTAAAAAAAAGAAATGACGTCTGTAGAGAGTGCAGGTAGGAGCCTAAGGACTGAGAAAAGCAACACGCAGAGAGAATTGCCAAGCAGAGCTGTTCACTTCCTTGACCTACATCACGGCCACTGCACGTACATGCTGCAAGACCGCCTCTGTGATCTCTGAGCAGCTCAGGTCTGGGAGAGGAAGCATCTCAGAGAAGAAGATACAAGGTGGAGGTTGCAGAACAGGTGGAGCATGCTCACGAGAGAACAGAAGAATTAAGGATGCTAGAAAGAGAGCAGCAAAAAGCACAAATGCACCATGAAGCTTCATCTAAGTGATAGAGATATGAACCCACAGGCAGGGGCTGGCTAAAGGGAAGCGGGAGAAGGGAGCCAAGAGACTGGAGACGGCCACAAAAAGAGAAAACAGGCAGGCCTTTGAGGCAGGAGCTAGCTTTCCATAGGTAATATGGGGAAAGTGCCCACAGTAAGATCTCTAAGTTTCACATATGGCACAGTGAAAATGGATGTGAGGGTTTAAAACCATAAGGATCAGCACACCAGGGAGAAGATACTCAAGTGGACCTAATAAAAGACAGAGAGGCCCTGAAAAACAAAGCCAGTATTAGTGAGCTGGCCAGCTAGCATTCACAAGCCCCCAGAGTCCGTGAGTCACACACAACCTTACTTCTAGCAAGCAGGGCTTCTAACTTAGAAGTTCCCACGTAGTAGACCATAGCAGAGACAAGGCGCTAACTGTGAGGTAACCAAGAAAGACTACAGCTACATCTTAGTGGCTGTGATAGTGAACTCGTTGCCAGAGTCGAGCTAAAAGTTGATGATGCAACTATTATAACAAAGAGAGCTTGGGAGTCATCAGCATTTGAGACACCTGCAGAGCCAGAGGATAGCAATACCAGACAAGTGGCTAATGGTCAGCTATTAAGGTCAACATCTAACAAAGACAGAATGGGACACAGAAAAAGCAGGGCTTCAGCTGCCCCTAACTGATGGGTGGAGCACAAATAGGACATGGGCATCTCCCTGGCTGGGCCAAAGAGACATGCAGAGACCCTCCACTGGCTCAGCCCAAGGTAGTTCAAAGGACCAACCAATCTCATAACAATTGCCTCAGCTTTGCCTTTGACCCTTTAAAAATCCCTACACAAGAAATGTAGGCGGGCTGGGCAGTGATGGCGCACACCTTTAATCCCAGCACTCGGAAGGCAGAGGCAGGTGGATTTCTGTGAGTTTGAGGCCAGCTTGGTCTACAAGAGCTAGTTCCAGGACAGGCTCCAAAGCTACAGAGAAACCCTGTCTTGAAAAACTAAAAGAAAGAAAGAAATGTAGGCAGGTTTGTTGTTGTTGTTGGGACTGCCCGTCAGCTCTGTCCTGCCAGCTGGCTCCCCCAATAACCACACAGAGACTTATTAGTAATTATAAATGCTCAATCAGTAGCCTAGGCTTGTTTCTTACTAGCCCTTCTATCACAAACTAACCCATATGTCTTATCTACACTCTACCACATGGCAGTACCTTGGTTCAGCACAGCATGTTCATCTCCTGCTTCCTCTGCATCTGTATGGCAACCCCACCTTCTCTCCTTCTTCCCCTCACTCCCTTTTTGTCTGCATGTCCCACCTAACCTCTACCTGCCTCGCCTCTGGACATTTAGTCCTTTATTAACCCAATCAGAAGACACCTTGGCAGAGACATATCTTTACAGCATATATAAAGATTATTCTAGAACAAAGAAAATTCATTTTAACCCCTTTCTTCACACCCTCCCACTCTCATGAATTTGACTTTCCCTCAAGTTTTCACTTCTCTGTCATTTTCCTTAATAAATCTCAATTCCACTTTGCATATTTCCATGAGAATTCTCATCCTTAATCATCATTGGTGTAAGACAACAAACCCAAGAGCCGCTGTCTCAGGTCCATCTTTGCTGGCTGTGAGTGTCCAGCACCCGAGGTTCTTGGATCAAGCACAAATCACAAGTTAGCCAAAAAAAAGATCTTGTCCTATTCACTCATAAACGCTGCATCAGCTGGGTGTAGTGGCCCACACCTTTAATCCCAGCTCTCAGGAAGCAGAGGCAGGCGGATCTCTGTGTGTTCAAGGTAACCTGGTCTACAGGACAAGTTCCAGGACAGCCAGGGCTACACAGAGAAAGCCTGCCTTGAGAAACAAAAAGAAGAATGGGTATGGCTGACTCCTGAGATACTCCAAGGAATCTGAGCCAACATGCTACAGAGACATCTATTCATCCATGATTATTGAATCGCTATTCCCAATAACCAAGTTATGGAATCCACCTTAATTTCCATCAACAAATGGATAGAGATAGAAAATGAGGTCTGGGGTGCTGGAGAGATGGATCACTGGTTAAAGAGCAAGTACTGATCTCGAAACTACCAAAGTTTGGCTCCTGATACCCACATCAGTTGTCCCACAAACACATCTAACTCCAACTCCAGGGGATCTAATACCCCATTCTGGCCTCCACAGGCACTTGCATTCATATATATTGCACACACACACAATTAAAAATAAAATAATAGTGCTGGAGAGATGGCACAAGGGTTAAGAGCACTGCCTATTCTTCCAGAGTTCCTAAGTTCAATTCCCAGCAACCACATGGTGGCTCACAACATCTACAGTGAGATATGGTGCCCTCTTCTGGTCTGCAAGTGTACATGTAGGCAGACCACTATACATAATAAATAATTTTTTGGTTTTTTTGGTTTTTCAAGACAGGGTTTCTCTGTAGTTTTGGAGCCTGTCCTGGAACTAGCTCTTGTAGACCAGGCTGGCCTTGAACTCAAGTGATCCGCCTGCCTCTGCCTCCCAAGTGCTGGGATTAAAGGTGTGCACCACTACTGCCCGGCTCATAATAAATAAATCTTTAAAAAGATAAATCTTTAAAAATAAATAAAATAAAATAATATTTTTTTTCGAGACAGGGCTTCTTTGTGTAAGCACTCTGGCTGTCCTGGAACTCACTTTGTAGATCAAGTTGGCCTTGATTTCACAGAGATCTGCTTGTCTCTGCCTTCCAAGTGCTGGCATTAAAGGTGTATGCCACACTGTCCAGCTGAGAAAACTTTCTTTATGAAAGGTAAGAGTAGGTGCCAGGTGTGGTGGTATATAACTTTAGTCCCAGCACTTGGAAAGCAGAGGCAAGTGATCTATGTGAGTTCGAGGAGGAAGAAGAAGAGGAGGGAAGTATTTATACATGTTTTAATATACACATATGGTACTTCTGTTTCTAAAATATATAAAATTTTCCTCAGCTTACTTCATTCAATTAGGTTATGTTCCTGGAACTCTGTTGGCATTTCAATGTGAGCTCCCGGCCTAGAACTATGCCATTAGAAAGCAGGAAAATTATCCAAATATCATAGAACTTACTCACAGCATGCTGAATGTTTACTGCTGTGTTCTGGCACTGACTTTAAACTTGCATATGTCTCTATGCCATGACTTTTTCTTTCCTCAAAGTCCTCCTAGTGAACAGCATCCAGACCAGTGGTTCTCAACCCGTAGGTCGAGACCTCTTTGGGAGTCCAACAACTCAACAATCACAGGGATCACATATCAGATATTTACATTACAATTCATAATAATAGCAAAATTACAGTTATGAAGTAGCAACAAAATAATTTTATGGTTGGAGGGGATCACCTCAACATGAGGAACTGTATTCAGGGGCCACAGCATTAAGAAGGTTGAGAGCCTCTGGTCTAGACCAAAATGTTCATAGCACTGCAAGCAGGGAGTCGTCTAAGCAAGCGGAAGAGCTACACTAAAGGCAAGGACCTATGAAGCAGATGACGGCTAACGGAGCAAATACACTTAGTCCTGGCTGTCCTAGAACTCGCTCTGGTAGACCAGGCTGGCCTCAGACTTGCAGAGATCCACCTGCCTCTGCCTCCCAAGTACTGGGATTAAAGGCGTGCACCACCACCGCCTGGCGTACACTTTTAAAAAGAACAGAGGACAGCGACAGATTTGTAAAGAGATACAACTAATGAAAAACTGAGGTGGGTAACACAAGAAGGAGGAATTTAACACGGGGAATCCATTGCACGAATGGGGGAAGAAGCTGAGGAGCAAAACAGACAATGAAGCAACATAAGGTGAACAGCACCAAGACTTTTGCCACTGCTAAGATGGTTACATCACACAAAGGAACACCAAAGCCCAGAGACAAGATCACTGGAAGTTAGTGAGTATGTGGTGGAGAGATGGGACAGGAAGAGAAGCAGAACTGTTTGTGGGCTACCAAGAAAGGCAGAAATGAAGACTTCATATGGTGAGGAACAGCCTGATGGGAGAGGCCTGTGCAGCCACCTGAGGCCATGGTGATGTCCCGAACCAAGCTGCCACCTAGGACTGTGTCTGTGTCTGTGGTCCTACTGTAGCCAGGGTCTGTTGATGTCCATGGCCCATGTTACCACCTAGGCTATGCAGATGTCTATGGTCTATGCTGTAGCCAAAGGCCAAGTTGATGTTTGAGGGACAAGCTCAGCTGGCTCCACCCCGACCAGCGTGGAGCCAGCAGTGGTGCCAGTGGTGATGTGGGCACAGGAGAGCTGGCCCCACATCTTGCCTGGATGGCTTAGAAGAGCTGGCCTTAGTGACTGGGACACAGGAGAACTGGCAGGCTGACCAACTCAGCTACCACCCGGGCTCAGATCCAGGGCTTGGAATTGACACACCCCAACATCTTCCCCATCTATGCTGAAGTGTGTGAAGAGGCCAATCCTGTAGATCCACAGCTGCAAGATTTCTGCAACTCAGGGCAATAGCAGGATACCTGAGAGTCTCTATGAGGGCCCAGTATTAATGGTGTAGCAGAAGCCAAAGGTCTTGAGCTAGACTAATGACTCATTGCAATGAACATTTGCAAGTAAGTTGTTTGGACAAAAGGTATATTACACTGCAACTTTTCCATCTGGATTTGCCTTTATTTTATATCTATAATTCTTTACTGTCCAGGAGCGCTTTTTAAAATGCTAAGCGCTTCTTAAAACTTAAGCTGTTTAGAAACTATATTTCTAAAGTATATAGAGTACTTCATGCTTGCCCCACCCAGGAGCCGCTTGTGCCTCTGAGCTTCACACACTGCCCCACTTACAGGCACACAGCTGGTCCACGTTGCCACCAAGCAAGCCACAGCATGCTGCTCACAAGCCTCATCCAAACGGTCAGTCTCCCTAAAGAGTCAGAGTTAGTGCTAGCAGAGGCTGGGAAGCTGACGTTTTGAAACCATGTGGCTGCTACTGCCGAATCAGTAAGACCTCTCTTTAAAAAGCTGCAGCATGCTAACACCAAACAGCAAGAAGCTGTGTTAAACTCTGTATTTTTGTGTCTAGAATTCCTCTTCAGGCTCTCTCAGGCTTTTAAGTGGATTTTAGTCGGCCACATTGGCGACAATTTGTTGGGGGAAGGGTCACTTGTTCATCCCAGCTGCCCAGCCACAAAATGACCACTCAGAAAACCATATTATTTGCAATACTGTTTGACCAATAGCTTAAGCATATTTCTGGCTAAACTCATATCCTAAACTAACCCATCTCTATTATTCTGTATATCATCACGTGACTGTGGCTTACCAGCTAAAGTTCCCAGGGTCTGTCTCAGGGGGCGGATCCATGGCTTCTCCTAACTCCGCCTTCCTCCTCCCATGCTATAGGCCAACCCAGTTTTCTTTATTCATTAACCAATAAAATCAACACATAGACAGAAGGACCTCCCACACCAGGCAGAGAATCAGAAGCAACAGATATAGACCACACATTTCAGTAGCTTGAGCTGATTCAATTTCCTAGTAGAAATTTGAATTGTTCTATTCTTCTTATGTTCCCAAACCTTCAAAAGACCAATTCTCAAAAGTCTATTGTTAAGAAACTCCATTTCAGCCAGGCAGTGGTGGCACACACCTTTAATCCCAGCACTTGGGAGGCAGAGGCAGGCAGATCTCTGTGAGTTCGAGGCCAACCTGGTCTACAAGAGCTAGTTCCAGGACAGGGTCCAAAGCTACAGAGAAACCCTGTCTCAAAAAGCCAAAAAAAAGAAAAAAGAAAAAGAAAAAAAAGTCAAACTTAAGGGCCGGTGGTGGTGGCGCACGCCTTTAATCCCAGTACTCAGGAGGCAGAGGCAGGCGGATCTCTGTGAGTTCGAGGCCAGCCTAGTCTACAAGAGCTAGTTCCAGGACAGGGTCCAAAGCTACAGAGAAACCCTGTCTCGAAAAACCAAAAAAAAACCAGAAAAAGAAAATGCCTTATAAAATGCACTATAAAAGCACAGAAACAAAACCAGAATACCTCAAGTCCAAATCCAATTAAAATACTAACTAACCACATGACCTCAAGGAAATTATTCAACTTCCACGTCTTGCTTTCCTCATCTACAAAACAGGAAGAGTAGGTGGTCCTCCCATATCTTGCCTCCTTTTCAACAGTAAAACCTGATATCATTTGCACCCCAGAGAAACCACGGGACACACTGAGGTCACACCTCACATTCCATTCTCTTTTTCCCAACATAATATTTTTATCAGTTATTTGGGAATTTCGTACAATGCACCCTGATCACTCGCTTCCCATTTCTCCCAGGTCCACCTTCCCATCCCACACCTTTCCTACAAAAAAAAGAAAGAAAGAAAGAAAAATACACCAGGTCCAATTTCCGTTGCCCATACACTCACTGGAGCATGGTCAAACTCCTAGTGGCCTCCCCCTTAAAGAAAACTGAGTCCTGCCAGGCTGCACTGGTGCATGCCTTTAATCCCAGCACTCAGGAGGCAGAGACAGGTGGATCTCTGTGAGTTCGAGGCCAGCCTGGTCTACAGAGCAAGTTCCAAGACAGCCAGGACTACACAGAGAAGCCCTGTCTTGAAAAAAACAAAAACAAAAAAAAAGGAAAAAGAAAAAAAGAAAACTAGGTCCTTCTTCACCCACCCTCCCCTGCCAGAAGAACCACACTTAGCATCTTTATCACAGTTTTTCCTGACTCTCTTCAATGTTTTGTGGTACCCTTCCTTCCCCTTATTCAATTTTCCTAAAAGCATTATTTGAATAAGCTCTATGCCCATAGCAGACAGACACAGCCTCTGCTTTGAGACAATTCAAAATGAGTCTACACTGCTTTCTCAGGTTGTCCCTAATACAGGTAGGGAACTTAATACCATACCTGGCGCTATGATTGCTCCGTAAGTCTGAGCAGAAAGTAGGCCAGAAAGAATGGGATAAATGATTATGATGATGTTATAAAACCCCAGGCTAGTGGTTAGGCCCGGGGAAGCTGCCAGTGCACCCTAATAAGTAAAAAGCTGAACAAATTGAAAAATCAACAGTTCCTCTCAGATCTGTCAGAGAAGCAAGATCACCAAGCAAACCGCTGCCCCCAAAGTGGGAGAAACAGACAGGCAGAACTAGAGAATCACAACTTACACAGCAGAGAGCTCTTCAGGAGCCAGCTCTGGGCAGGATAACCGCTGGGTTGCTGAAGTCCCCACATGGATAACCCAGAGAGTCTAAAACTTTCGCGAAGCCAAACACAGGAGGCATCAATATTTCGTGAATATTACCCCTAATAGTCCTATCATATTCTCCCAGCAAATATCAGAGGGAAACCATTTTGGACCAAGACAGAACATTCTTCTTAACAAGGCCTTCCTGAAGAAAGACACACCTTTTATCCCAGCACTTGGGAGGCAGAAGCAGGCAGAATTCTGGGAGTTTGAGGCCAGGCTGATCTACAGATCGAGTTCCAGGACAGCCAGGGCTACATAGAGAAACTCTGTCTCAAGAAAAAGAAGAAAGAAAGAAAGAAAGAAAGAAAGAAAGAAAGAAAGAAAGAAAGAAAGAAAGAAAGAAAGAAAGAAAGAAGAAAAAGAGAAAGGAGAGAGGGAGGGACAGAGGGACGGAAGGAGGGAAAGAAAGAAAGAAAGAAAGAAAGAAAGAAAGAAAGAAAGAAAGAAAGAAAGAAAAGCCAAGCCACAAGTGGCTGGAAAGATGGTTAAGAGCACTGGCTGCTCTTACAGAGGTCCTGAGTTCTATTCCCAGAATAGAATGGTGGCTCACAGCCATATATAATGGGGTTTGATGCCCTCTTCTAGCACCATATACATAAATAAATCTTTAAAAAGAAAAAGAAAAAAACTGTAACTGGGCATGGTGACACACTCTTTTAATCCCAGCACTTGGCACTTGGGAGGCAAAAGCAAGTGGATCTCTGTGAGTTCAAGGCCACCCCGGTCGACTAGTTCAAGGAAAGCCAGAGCTATGTAGTGAGACACTGTTTCAAAAACTCCAGAGAGAGACAGAGAGAGAGAGGCCTCTGTAGCCAGAGACCAATCTGTTGTCAGAGAGTAATCAACCCAGGGGAAGGGAAATAGCTGCGTCAGCACAGGCTAGCCATCCTGTCCAGGGCACAGTGATACTCACAGTCCAGATTCAGGTTTCACCAAAAGAATGAGGTCTAACTATCTTTCTCCTACACTTTATTACCTATGTCACTGGGAGCAAAAAGCTTGACAGAAACAACTCAAGAAAGAAAGATTTCTTTGCACTCATAGTTTCAGAGAGATTTCAGTCCTTCATGGTGCGGACGGCATGGCAACAGCAGCCTAAGCCCACCGCTCTCCACAAGGCATCACACCGGAAGCAGAGGGTTGGACAGAGTCGGGCGTGCTATGCCCGGCAAAAGCCCGCCCTCAGAAAGCTGGGCAGTAGTGGCACATGCCATTAATGCCATTAATCCCAGCACTCGGGAGGCAGAGGCGGCGGGCGATCTCTGTGAATTCAAGGTCAGTCAATCTGCTCTAAACAGCGAATTCCAGGAATGATGACCATGTATCCAAAACACTGCCTGGCGGTGGCACACACCTTTAATCCCAGCACTTGGAGGCAGAGATAGGTGGATCTTAGTGAATTTGAGGCCAACCTGGTCTCCAAAGTGAGTTCCAGGACAGCCAGGACTGTTATACAGAGAAACCTTGTCTCAAAGAAAAAAAATCCAAAACTTTATATGAGACATTTGAGATGCAAGCCATAAAATATAAAGCCTTAAAACCTTAAAATATATGTTGCCACATGATAAAGGTCTATTTGTTAGCATTCCTTTTACCCATGTCAAAAGGGCTTTTTTTCTTTTTTCTTTTTTCTTTTTTTTTTTTCTTTTTTAGACAGAGCCTCACTATGTAGCTCTGGCTGTCCTGGAATTCACTATATGTATCATATGTAATCAGGCTGACCTCAAACTCTCAGAGATCCTCCTGCCTCTGTCCCCATCCCAAGCATTGGGACTAAAGTTGAGGGCTACTCTGCCCAGCTGAGGGCATTATTTTTAACTGTGCTTCTGCACTAGGTCCCGATAAACCTGACTGAAATCTAAAATGGAGTCTCTCCACTGAGGTTCCACATCACCAAACAGAAACTAAGTTGTTGTCTAGCTTTCTTAGTCATAAGGAAGGAGGGAAAACCAAATTCCCCCATGAGCCTGTTCCAGTTAGCATGACAATTAAGGACCTTCTGATCTTAAACTTGAAAAAAAAATTAACTCAAAATATCCTGATGTCAACAGTCGGTTCCCTTTTTATCCTTATTTCTCCCTGCCTCCTCCTTGAAAGGAAAGAGACTTTGAAATGGCCAGTCTTCTGTTTGTTCATTTCTGCTTTCTTCAGCCCTTTTCTTCCTATAAAACCAATCTCCCCTGCTCAGCTCATTGGAACGCCTGCTCTGTTTTATGAAGTGGACTGTTGCCTGATTCTGAAATCACAAATAAAGCCAATATATCATGTGCAGCTTTCAACAACAACAACAAGAAAAAAATAGGTCATACCAAAAATGCAAGAATACAGTCTAGAGGCACAGCAAGCATTAGAATCAGTGTGGTATGGAATTATCAAACTGGGAATTTAAAACAAGTAGGTTAGGGCTGTCTGGATAAAGCAGACAGCATGCACAAGTCCATGGGTGAAGTAAACAGAAATGGAAAATCCAAAGATCTGCTGAAGATTAAAATATATAATTATGAATTGTGAATGCCTTTGAAAGGCTGATTTGTTGACAGGACAGGGAGAGACTTTCTGAGTCAACAGGAACTTGTAAAACTGAAAAGCAAAAAGAAAAAAGGCATATGCATGTCTGCATGCCTCCTGTTTGCACCTGTGCATGCACACATATAAACACATCAATGTTAAAGAACTGTGGAAGGATTACAAACCCCCTGGCTTTCCAAGAATCTCAGACAGATTCCCAGATTTTAAAATGACTGTCTGTTTACCTGCAAACGCTGGAGTCCTGAGGTAAAGAAAACTCTCAGCCACTCTGACTACTTGTTGCCATTATGTGGCAATAAAGGAGAGAGCTCAGTCAAAGATTGCGAACCAAAGCTCCCCGAAGAAGCCCCTTCTGTACTAAGGAGCCTGCAGAATGCTGGGTTAGCTGTCAGACTTGGGGCAACTTGTTACACAGCAATAAGTACCTAGTCATGTGGGAAGACAATGAGGTCCCAGGTATTAGTGGTTTGGTTGAAAACCAATGAGGAAATATAAAGACTAGGTGGACTAGGGTGGAATCACCCTTTGTAATGAGGAGCACCAGGAGAGGCAAAGGGAAGAAAGAACTCAATTTTCAGCGTGGCAATATGAAAAGAAAAAGGTAGCAAAAAACGTCATTAACAATGACAAACTCAGTATTAAAATATGATTTCTAAGGTTCCTTGGGGCATCCAAACCAGGAGAAAGTGAAATATTTGTCAGATGCAAAGTATCACTATTAAGAGGGAGCTGGAAAGTTTTCTACTTATAGAAACAGAAAAAAAAAGATTATGCTTTTATTCTTAAAATCGGGAATTAATCTTCAGTCTTCTGTGACCTGAACAAGGAGTTCCAGACAATTCAAACCCTTTGAACTCACTCAGAATTTTTTCTGGTCAGCTGACTATATAAATTAATAAGATTCTGCTGTGGGTTCAGTCTTAGCTAGAGAGATTTCAATAAACTTTCTAAAGCCATTGTACATTAATAGGTTCCCTGGAAATTTTCCAAGGCAGCCCCATAGCTTCCTTCCCAAAGTTGCAGGAGCTCCGTATCCACACAGAGTGTCTCCCTGGCAATGTGATGGGTAAAGCTTCGAGGGACCAGGACTTGGATTCCGGTGCCCGCCTTGTCTAACCAGCCTGAAATCGTCAACCAAGACCTTCTGCTTCTGGAACATCCTTATTTGACAAACACGGCTGGCAATGCCATCCTTCACAGCCCTGACGTCAAGATAAATAACAGATGGGAAAAGCGCTTGGCAAACTGTAAAGTGCAGTGCAAACCGAAAAGAATTCCTTTTAGCAGCCATGTTTTCAGAGAAGGCTGTCTCTCAGCTAGGGCCAAGCCTTCAGTCAGTTTAAATCTTTTATCAGGAGACGTTCCTCTCCAGCGTCGGCTCCCCTTTGAGCATAGCCGGCGGCGGTCACCGCGCCCCTCTGCATTCCCTGAAACATACCTCCCTTCCTCTCCTGCTGTTTTCTCTTTCACTTCTGCCTTCTCCCAGAGCGCTCTCTGACTTTCCTGTCACCCCCTCTCTGCTTTCCTTTACCTGGGAGACATTTCCCACTAGTAAAAACTCCAGACCTGTCCTTGAGGAAAGCGTAGGAGACCCTTCCTGTTTTCATTTGCCGGAGAAAGCGCCACCTGCAGAGTGAGGACTCATTCTCCGCAGTGCCGCAACCCTAAATGTCAGCTCTAAATTAACAGAGCTCCTGCAAGCCTGGGGCACTGAAGACCCGGAAAACTTAAATTCTAACCAACACCTCATTCTCCTAAAACCCTGTGTTCTCCAGTGGTCTAAATTTCGAAGGTCATACTTGCTTCCCCCAAATCGACACTCCCGTTCCCCAGGGAAGTATTTGATTAAGAACACCGGTTTCAGAACTGATTGGGTCACCACGGGCAAGTGATCTAAGCTTCGGTTTTCCCAGGAGAATGACGCCATCTGCTTCTCGATCCTAAGTGTATTGGTTACTTTTCTCGCTCTGTGACCAAATACCAGACAAGAAGCAACTTATGAAGGGTTATGCTAGCTCATAGTTTGGGGGTACGGTCCACGATGAGGTCGTGGCAACAGGACCTAGAGGCTGGCTGCTCATCGCTTTCCCCCAGCCCTCAGAAAACGGATAGCAATGAATTCTGGAGCCCAGCAAGCTTTCTTCTTTTACTAAATCCTGCCCACAGAATGATGCTACCCACATTGATGGTAGGTCATCTACCTCAGTTTACCCAATCTACAAACTCTCTCACAGATATGCCCAGAGGTACGTCGCCAGCTTGATCATAGGTCCTTGACAGTGATAGCTATCAGTGTTAAAAAGAACAATGTAGCAGGGAGGTGGTGGCGCACACCCTTGGGAGACAAAACAGGCAGATCTCTGAGAGTTGGAGACCAGCCTGGTCTACAAAGTGGATTTCGTTGCATGAAGTGCTTTCAAAGATGCCCCACGGAGGAACCTGTAATTGTTAACTAGCAAACAGAGCCATTGCACACAAGGTTCAGATTCAGTCCCTCTCTTGGTCTAGCCTAGCCTGCTGCCTCACAACCCCTCTGCCCTTGGGACACCTTCTCCCTTCCTCTCCGCCATTCCTAGGGGACCACATCAGGGCCTGGCTCCTCGGCAAAGCCATTCCTGCTGCAGAAGCCTGCAAGCTTGTGTCTGCACTACTCATCCACAAAGTATACTGCACTTTCTTCCACAGAAAGGCAAGGACTGTTCTGCTGCTGGTCTCATTCAGGGCAAGTGGCTTTTATTGCTGGTATTGTGATTTGCATCAGTACCAAAGAGACTTCCGCGCAGGCCCACTAATGTGTTTTCCCGGTTTCATTGAGATAAGGTCTCGCTCACACTTGTAGCCCAGCCTGACCTCAGACTGTCCACGGCCCTCCTGCTTAAACTCCCAAGGACTAGAATTATATGCATGAACTACTACATCCAACAAACCATGAGTCTCAAAATGTAAGTATAGGTAGTGAAAAACACGGGAGAAATGTTGGTTGGTTTGTTGGTTGGTTGGTTGGTCAATTAGTTGAATTTGAGACTGGATCTCACTACGCAGACCAGACTGGCTTCAAACTACAGAAATTCACCTGCCTCTGGTTCCCTGGTGAAATGTGCCATTTTTAAGGTGAACCAGCTTGAAGCTCACTTTGTGTTTTCTAGATATAGTACTAACACAGCTTTGTCAGTAAAGTCAAGGGGAAAAAATAACATAAGAGAGATAGGCTTGAGAAGATAAAGCCATTAGGGTTTAAGAAAGGTGACGGCAATGGGCTGGAACCAGTACATGTGTCCCCAGGAATCTTGCTCTTTAAAACTGGGAAAGTGTGGGGCTGGAGAGGTGACTCAGAGGTTAAGATCACTGGAGTTCAACTCCCAGCAACTACATGGTGGCTCACAACCCTCTACAATGAGATCTGGTGCCCCCTGCTGGCACACATGCATGTAGAACACTGTATACATAATAAATAAATCTTTAAAAGAAAATACAGGGAAAGTGTGGATTAAGGTTAGTTAGATTGTTTGTCTGCCCAGAACTCATGGGTGACTTTAAAGTCATTTGTTAATAAGAGGTGGGACCTTTAAGGCATGATTAGGTCATAAAGGCTAAATCGTTGATTAATGGGTCCTTTCCAATGGTCTGTTACAAAAAGCCAGCTGTCTCTCAGTGGTGCCTTGTGTCCCACGATACCTTGCACCACCTGGTGGCTCTGCAGAGTCTCTATCCAAAAGAAGTCCTCCACCAAAAGCAGCCCTTCACCCTTCAGCGCTGAACCTCTCAGCTTCCAGAAATGGCAAACGGATAAACCTTTATTCCTTAAAATTTACCCAGCGATTTATATCTCCTGTCACAAAAAACCAAACTGAATCAGTAAAGTTGAAAGAGAGAGTTAGCAATGGCCAAAAAAGGAAGGGCACTGGTGAGGAAAAGCTCCGCATTAACGCAGGGGTAGGGCTTCCCAGGTTCCAAGGATGAGTTTACAGAGCCCCACAAACTACAAGGGGGTTCTAGTAGGGGGAGATATCCCCTGCCTGTCTTTTAGACCCTATCCAAAGAGACAGAGCCAAGGTTAGTCTCAAAAGCAAGGTCGGTATTAAAAGCCTAGAAGCTGGGCATGGGAGTATATGCCTGTAATCCCAACACTCAAGAAACAAAGCAAACAAACACTCAAGAGTTTAAGCCTAGACTTCATAATATAATATACTATAAGCTTACTTCTAAAAGAAGTCTAGGGGCTGGAGAGATGGCTCAGTGGTTAAGAGCACTAACTGCTCTTCCAGAGGACCCAAGTTCAATTCCCAGCACCCACATGACAGCTAAAACCTGTCTGTAACTCCAGCTCCAGGGGATCTGACACCTTCACACCAATGCACATAAAATAAAGTTAAATAAATAATAAAAAAATTTTTTAAAAAAAGAAGTCTAAGATGGTTTTAAATGTCCTTACCCAAGGATGAGTTTGCTGACTCCTAAAAATAAAAGACCTTTTGTCTTGCAATTAGACACTGAAGCTTTAAGTGTGAATACGGTTCATAGAAGTTAGTGCCAAGCCACCCTGCCTTGGAAATATTTGACTAAGAATGAACCAAAAAAAAAAAAAAAACAAAAAACAAAAAAAAAAAAACCTGGCTACTGAGACTTTCAGAAGGGAGTCAACCAACACTGAACTTCAAAGCTGAAACGAACTTGTGTTCCAGGACAGCTTCCTCCAGAAAAACTGGTGAGTATGGAGGTAGCATCCTCAGTTTTAGGATTTCTCAATACTCCAGTGAGGTGTCGCAGTCAAAAGTCAGTGTGTAGCAAAACGCCGTCCCTAAAAGACTCCCTCAACATTCTCAGCCAGCATTCAGGGTGGTGGTTACAGACTGAACTGTGAACCACCACACACCACACCTTCTCCCTACTCCCATCAAATCTAAATGCTAAATCCCCAGCTGCCAGTATGACTGTATTTGAAGTCAGGGCCTTTGAAGAAATAAGGAAAGTTAAATATGGTCAGAAGGGTAGGTTTCTGATCCGGCAGAACTGGTGTACTTTGTGGGTTGGAAATCCACTCAGCCTTCTCCCCAGACCTGTTGTGGTGGTGGTGGTGGTGGTGGTGGTGGTGGTGGTGGTGGTGGTGTTTGTTTTTTGAGATAGTGTCCTCCTATGTAGTTCTTGCTGACCTTCAGCTCACAATCCTCCCCAGAGTACTGGGATGGCAGGTGTGCGCACCACCACGCCCCCTGAACTGGTCTTGAGAATAAAAGTGGCTGGTAATCAATGCAGAGGAAAGGTCATGTGGTCATAGGGTGGTAGAATCCAGCTGTGTGGACACCAGGGGGAGAGGCCTCGCCAGAAACTAACCCTGAGGGCACATTGGTCTGCAACTTGTAGCCTCCAGGACCCGTGAGGACATTAATTTCTCTCTAAGCCACTTCTCTGCCGTAATCTACTATGGCCACTGGAATAGGCTAATGCAGGGGCCTAATTAATAACTGCAACACATTCAGACACACACATACACACAAAGAGAGAGAGACACAGAGAGAGAGGAGACAGAGATAGAGACAGGCAGATTATTGTGAGTTTGAGACCAGCCTGATCAACACAGAGAGACATCCAGGGCTAAATAGAGAGACCCTGTCTCAAAAAAAAAAAAAAAAAATCTAGGCATCTCCAGATGTCCAGCTGGCTGTCCAGAAGTTCCTGGAACTACTAATTTGGGTTTGAAAGGGAGGCTTCACAACATAGGTTTTGTTAATTAAATACTGACCACTAGTGGGTGAAAGGTTGCTTCTCCAGTTAAGAGTGCTTCTGGGATTTGTCTCTACTGCATGTACTGGCTTTTTGGGATCCTAGTCTATTTGAATGCATACCTTCCTAAGCCTGGATGGAGCGGGTAGGGCCTTGGACTTCCCACAGGGCAGGGTACCTTGCCCTCCCTTAGGACTGGAGGGGGAGGAGGGTAGGGGGAGAGCGGGAGGGAAATGGGAGGAGGGGAGGAAGTGGAAATTTTGAATGGTATTTTTTGTTTTGTTTTGTTTTTTTGGTTTTTCGAGACAAGTTTTCTCTGTAGCTTTGGAGTCTGTCCTGAAACTAGCTGTCGTAGACCAGGCTGGACTCGAACTCACAGAGATCCGCCTGCCTCTGCCTCCCGAGTGCTGGGATTAAAGGTGTGCACCACCACTGCCCGGCTTGAATGGTATTTTTTATAAAGCAATAAAAAATAAATTAAAAAAAGAAAAAATAAATTAAAAAAAAGAAGAATCTAGGATTAAGTAGTTGAGCCAGGCAAGTCAGAACAGGTGAACGCATGAGCTCATATGTAGACTGGACTTACATGTACAGGACTTTCACAAGATCAAGCCAGCCAAAATCCCAGCATGGACTGGGGAGGGGCTCATGGAGTCTCACCTCTATCTCAGGTGTTATTGACAGCTGGTGGCTACTGGGAGAGGGAAGGGGGAAAAAAAGGAGAAAAAAAAAGAGTGTTTGCTGTTGCTTCAAAGGGTCCAAGTTTGGTTCCCAGCATTCACGTCAGGTGGCTCACAGCCACCTGTATCTCCACTTCTAGGGAATCTAACACCCTTTTGTGGATTCCACAGGCACCCACACCATGTGATATACACACAGATACATGTATAAGTCCACAAGTGTCCACATACATATGTATACACACATACACATAAAATAATTAAAAATAAACATTGTTTAAAACACTAGCCACTGATCATAACGGTCTTGTGCACTTCTCCCCTTCTGTATGCTGAGGGAGGAGGATGAATGTTCCAACCCTCCAAACACAGAAAACAGTCTGTCCCCCACCACCACCCTGCCCAGAACTCCCAGTCACCAGCCTTCTCATTAGGTTACAAAAACATCCATCACCTGAGTGACAGCAAGGGTCTTAGGAGCTACGTGCTGGGACCTAAGGGCACAGACCAAACATGCATTTCCTAATATATCACAATACCACGGCGGTCATTTCTCACAACGGCAAAGCAGCTCTGCAGCCCAGGATTATAAACCTCACGTTTTCTAAGAAAGAAAAGTGCAGTTCAGAGAAATTATGTGATACAGCCAAGGTCATGGGACCCCGGTAGCTTGAAAACAAAGCACTGCACAACTGTCATACTGCTGTATTCCCTGATGGTTTTCTCACCTTTGTTTTTCTTTCCGAGACAGGGTTTCTCCATGTAACAGACCTGGCTGGCCTGGATCTTGCTTGGTAGACCAGGCTGGCCTCGAACTCACAGAGAGCCTCCTGCCTCTGCCTCCCAAGTGCTGGAATTCAAGGTGTGTGCCACCAGTGCCCAGTGGTTTTCTTACTTTTTGGTTCAATATCTTAGGTATCTTCAGATATTTGCTTTTGTTGGTATCCTAGCGATGTAAAGGAGTTGACACAACACTCCACAATGAGGGCCGTGAGGAGAACAAAGGAATACAATGGATAGAAATTTAGGTGCAGGAACTTCATTAGAAGGGCTTGAAAGAGATACGTCAATCACTGAAGATAAAGCAGGAAGATCAAAAGTTCTAGGCCAGCCTGGGCTACATTGCCCAGAGGGATGAAGGCCTGTAATCCTAGCACTGCAGAGGCTGAAGCAGGACAAGGTCAAGTTTGAGGTTAGCCTGTGCTACATAGCAAGGGAGAAAATGAGAAAATAAAAAAAGACTCCCTGTCCTGGCCTCTGTCAAATCCATATCTCCAATAAACTCTGTTATTTATGGGTGGATAGAGGCAGGGGCAAGACAAGGTCTCTCTGTGTATCCCTGGCTATCCTGGAACTCACTCTATAGACTAGGGTGGCCTCGAACTGAGAGATCCAACTGCACTGCCTTCCAAGTCCTGGGATAAAGGCTTGAGCCACCATTGCTTAGCCTTGTCATTCTTTTTTATTATTAATGATTTATTTATTCTTATTTTATGTGCATTGGCGTTTTGCCTGCACCAATATATCTGTATGAGGGTATCGTATTTCCTGCAACTGGAGTTACAGACAATTATGAGCTGCCAGGTCAGTGCTGGAAATTGAACCCAGGTCCTCTGCAAGGGCAGTCAGTGCTCTTAACTATTGAGCCATCTCTCCAGCCCTTTTTAAATTAAATTAAATACATTAGCTGCTTTCTAACTCTTTAAGAATTTTCATGCGTGAAGTTTGTTATAATTACCAAATCTGCAATGTATTTTTCTGACTTTAACCTTTAAAAATGTCTTTTTAACCATCAAATTAAAGCAACTTGTTTCTGCCATTCATATAAGCAAGAATTTCTCTCCTTTTTTATTCGAGGGCTTAGCTCTCTCTACAATGGCATACGAAGCTTTTAACTGTGTGATCACTCTGCCATCTAGCTTCCTAAGCCTATATAGCTTTCCCTGAGAGTCTCCTGGGCCATGTTAGGACTAAGCACTGCTTTGGTTCAAAACACATTGTTTTAAAACCCTTAACAAATGTTCAATCATGCTAGAGAGAAATCACAATAACAGGAGGCATCGTGTCTCCTCCAAAACAAGGAACGGACCTTATTTGAAAGGTCAATCTATAGCGTTGTCAGAGACCCCAGGGCCAGTTGCAATTGCTGCTTGTTAAATAAAGGTCAATTGAACAGCACACCTTTTCCCCCAAGAATCTAGAATGCAGAGTGGGGAGTTAAGCTAGTAACAGACTAAGCGAGCATCCTTCCTGCTATTGTTTGCTGCATCCTGTACATGTGGTTGAAAAGGCCAAGTTTTCCCTAGTAGTCTGCGTCTGACTGACCAACCCTGCTACTCTTAAGTTATCAAGAATAACAATTAATATAGGGATTGTATTGTTTCTAGACAATGATAACATACCCCAAGGAAAAGAGGGAGCTCTCTATTTTGGCTTGAAACTGTGTTTGAGGTCATACTACAGCCCTATCCTTGAGTGACCAATATTAGGAAATAAATTCCTCAGGCTCGAGGACCCCGTTAACAGTGGAATGAGAATAACTTGAGTAGCAAACAGCAGCACAGCTGGTCTCGCCCACATGGGGAGCCAGATGTTTTCCTGTGAAAATGCTCCTTTATTACTAAAGGGTTTGTGCATGCTTGTTCTGGAGATCTCAGCATCCCGTCATGTCCCTCTGGAGCTCTAAAACACACCTCTCTCTCTCTCTCTCTCTCTCTCTCTCTCTCTCTCTCTCACACACACACACACACACACACACACACACACACACACATACATGCACACAAACACACAATACATACAATATGTGTACAGCTCTTTCAGAAAAAAACATCTAATTTGGGGGGTTGGAGAGCTGGCTCAGCAGTTAAGAATACTTACTGACTGCTCTTCCAGAGGTCCTGAGTTTGAGTCCCACCAACCATTTGGTGGCCCACAACCATCCACGATGAGATTTGGCACCCTCTTCTGGCCTGCAGGCAGAACACCGTATACATAATAAATAGATTTTTTTTAAAAAAAAAAATGCATCTAATTTGAAAATGTTTTCAGTTGAATCTAAATGGAAAAAAGGGCTACCGGGTGTGGTGGCACACACCTTTAATTCCAGCACTTGGGAGGCAAAGGCAGGCAGAACTCTGATTTCGAGAACAGCCTGGGATATATAAAGAGACCCTATCACCCAAAAAAAAAATCATTTATTTTCTATATCCATCAAAAACCCTTTAATCCCATTAATCCCAGTACCGGGAAGGTAGAAGCAGGAAGGTGGATCTCTGTGATTTTTAAGGTCAGACTAGTCTACATAGAGAGTTCTAGAACAGCCAAAGCTACAAAGAGACCCTGTCTTACAAAAAGAAAAAGGAAGGGAGAGAGGGACGGAGGGAGGGAGGGAAGAAGAGACTGAGGGGGAAAAAAGAAAACCACAAAAACAAGAAAAGAATATTTAAAAAAAGAAAAAAATAAAACTTTCAGAGACATGTGAAAAGTTGAAGAAATTAAGATAGTTTGTGTGTGTGGCAGGAAGCCTGTCTTTCCCAAAACTGATCTGTAGAGTCAATGTAATTCCAAACAAAATCCTTATATGATTTTTCATGTAACTTTACCCAGTTGACGTGAAGGACACATTTCTGGGCTGGTGAGATGGCTTAGCAGGTGTACAGGAGCTTCTTCTAGCCAAGCCTTGCTACCTGAATTCAATCTCTGGAACCCAGACAAAGATGGAAGGAGAGGGTTGACTCTGAAATGTTCTACTCTGACATCCTTACATGCCCTGTGGCATGCTAAGCCATGCACACACACACATAAGATAAAATTTTAGAATATGATTGGGAAGGAAGGTGGCAAGAGTGGGTAGTGGGGTTGTGAATGTATATATGTATGTGCGTAGCAATTCTTTTAATGAAAAAATATATATTCGGGAGAGTCAAGCTTCTTAAGTACTGTAATAAGAAGGGGCAGAGGGCAAGGAAGGTTTGACCAAACAAATGTGAGCCTGTCACAGAACTATAATATTTATTAAATATATATTCTAAAACAGGCAGCATGATCCTGGGAGAAAGATCAGGGATAGAGCTGGACGTGGTGATGCTCACCAGAGGTGGGGGCAAGAGGATCATCAGTTCAAGGCTATACTCAGCTACATAGCAATTTCAAGGCCAGACAAGAGCAATAGGAGCTCAAGGCCATATTCAGCTACACAACAATTCCAAAGCTAGGCTATATGTAACTCTATCTTAAAACTCCAAAATGGATTCAAGGGTAGAGATGGGGGAATGGGATCAGAAAAGGCAAATTAGTCTATAATTCCAGCACTTAGTAGGCAGAGGCAGGGGAATCTCTGTAAATTCAAGGCCAATCTGGTCTACAAAGTGAGTTCCAGGACAGCCAGAGCTGTTACACAGAGAAACCCTGTCTTAGAAAAAAATGAAGAAGAAGGAGGAGGAGGAGGACGAGGACGAGGAGGAGGAGGAGGAGGAGGGAAGGAAGAAAGAAAGGAAGGAAGAAAGAGGCAAAACAGAAAAGAAAGATAAGACTCAGCCATGTTTGAAACTTTGATTTATTTGGGACTTTGCACATCAGATTTGTTAAAGCACAATTTTCAAAAGGACAAAAACATAAACTTTGCTGGGCGGTGGAGGCACACGCCTTTAATCCCAGCACTCAGACGCAGAGGCTGGCAGATCTCTGTGAGTTCAAGGCCAGCCTGGTCTATAGAGCAAGTTCCAAGACAGCCTAGGCTATACAAAGAAACCCTGTCTCGAAAAACTATGCATATATAGGCATATGTGTGTATGTATATAATGTATATATGTATGAGCATATATATCGTATTGTATATATACTTTGTATGTATGTGTATGTATGAAGTATGTATGTGTGATATATACATATTAATATACACATATACACACTTCATTCAGGCGTTAAATAAGCACACACCAAACACTGAGAACAAATGTAGGTAAAATATCCTCATAGCAAAGAGTTATTAAACAAAATAAAAAACCAAAAAATGTCTACAAAATAAAAAGCTAATATGTTGGACTCATTACAAACTGATATACATTTTTAAATTACCATTAAAAAAAGTAAATAAATACTAATATTAAGGGCTAGTGAGTTGGCTCAGTAGGTTAAGGCACCTGATGACCTGAATTGGATTCCCTGGGACCCACATTGTGGAATGAGAGAATCAATTCCCATAAGACAAGCACACTTTGGCATATGTGAACCCATAAACATACACACACACACACATAAACACACAATAAAGCAATAGATGTAAAATAAAACTTAAGATAAATGGCAAACCACAGTCTGAAAGAAGATATTCATATTCAAAATATGCATACATGACAAGAATATACACAGGCAGACACACAAATAAATATAATAATATAAATAAAAATAACTTTTTTTGCTTTCATTGGTTAATGATAAAAATAACATTTTTAAAGAATTTTATCTAAGGGCTAGAGGTGTGACTCAGTGGTAGTGTGCTTGTCTAGCGCACACAAGGTTTCAGTATTTGATCCCAAGCACTGCAAAAAAACAAAGAAAAAAGAGTGTTGATAGGTAATAATACCACCCCATCCCATATCAACTTTTCTCCCTCAGAGAAATACCCGTAAGTATCTTGCTGATTGTAAAAGATTCTGGATTATGTTTGGATTACAGTTAGTTTTGCTTCAGAGAAATTAGTTGTCTCTACTGCTCTAGGGACTCGTAGCCTGTTCTGCTTAACTATGGCATGAAACAAAATTTGGCTTATGCTAGGGGATCAGGGACTCCCTGGCTTGGACCACAGCAGCTTCTGACTTACTAAACAATACTCAGTATCTGCCTGGTGCCGGGTCAGTGACTAACCAGCATTCACAAAGCTTTAAATCATAATCTCTCATTTCCATGAGTTTAAAGGTTTTCAATTTCTTGCCACCAACAGCTCTCCCCATAAATAAATGTTTGCCACTATAATTTATTGACAGCTTGCTTTGTTCATTTTTTACTTTCCTCAGTGTGCTGCCCTGAGATTTAGTCCATCACTTCCACATTTGAAAGCAGCCTAAGAAATGTTAGGGTCCTGTGTTTATAGGCCTAATACTCCTGGATCCCAAGCTCAAAAATTTGAAGGCCCAGTAGAGCAAAGAAAATAGCAATGAAAGGAAGACAGGTGGTGGGCAGAAGCATCAGGCTTGGGGGCTGCACAGGATACTTATTCCACAGTCTGCTGAGATGGTGCTCCCTGAAGCTCACACAGGATACTTATCTCACAGTCTGCTGAGATGGTGCTCCCTGAAGCACACACAGGATACTTATTCCACAGTCTGCTGAGATGGTGCTCCCTGAAGCTCACACAGGATACCTATCCCACAGTCTGCTGAGATGATGCTCCCTGAAGCTCACACGGGATACTTATCCCACAGTCTGCTGAGATTATGCTCCCTGAAGCACATGCACCTTGAAGACCTACACACCCTTCAGGATTCTGAAATCATGGTGACTCCATTCAGAGTGACAACTGTTTGACAGAATAGCTGAAGCCAGATTCTTGCTCCCAGTGTGCCTGGCCTCCCTTCAAATGTTCATATGCCTAGAAGTCTTGTCTGGAGTCCCCAGACTTCAAGGCCCTGAAACATCCAAAACCACCCACACTAGACTTTGACTTGTTAATTTGTTTGGTACTTTTGACACTTCAGTGCAGTAGGGATCAGAAGACCTGTTTGATGAATGAGACATCTCCTAGAGCGAATCACACTTCATTGACATATGTCAAACTTGTGTTCACTGTACTATATAGTATAAAGAATTTCTCTGGCCTTTCTGGCTGGATCCAGGTTTGGATCCAGTAACATGTCTAGACATTGAAGCAGAGAGGAGCTCCTAGAACACTCAGTATACAGAAGGGGTAACATATTCTTATGTCATGGGGAGAAAGTATGGAAGATGTCTCTCGGAATGCTTTACACCTCACCTTCTGCATCTCCTCATCTGGTTGGTCCTGGTTTGTATCCTTTAGAACACAGCTGTAATTGTAGTCAAGGCTGGGATATGTGGAAAACCTCCAACTCTGTAGCTAGTTGGTCATCTGCAGCCCAGAGACTCCCAAAGTGCAGCAGACATCACAAAATGACGACAGCCTCACAGTGGACAGTGCCCTTTAGCTTGTGGGGTCTGTGCTAACTCAAGGAGTTAGTGCCCAAATTGAATTATAGTGCATATGTTGCTATCAGAATACTTTCCAGTAATGCCATACCACTCCTATAAAATTTTTATGCTGAGGGCTGGAGAGATGGCTCAGAGGTTAAGAGCATTGGCTGTTCTTCCAGAAGTCCTGAGTTCAATTCCCAGCAACCACATAGTGGCTCACAACCATCTTATAGATCTGATGCCCTCTCCCTCTTCTGGTCTGCAGGCAAACATGCAGACAAAACATTGTATACATAATAAATAAAATAAATCTTAAAAAAGATTTTTATGCTGAATGTTTTCCTACCTGTAAAAGTTATGTATCTTGTGGCATGATGAAACAAAATATTCTCTAATGAAAATTTTTTCACTTAACAGCTTTTATCCCAGTGGTAGGGCTCTCAAGAACCACGTTAAAAAATCATCAACAAGAGGTTGCTGCACATAGAACACCTATATTAGGGGATCCAAACAAGAAGCAAATGGTGACATCGTGCTTCCCTCCCTTGGCAATAGGCACACAGCAGGACCCATTCCAAAATAGAACAATGAAGGCTCCTAGTAGTATGGGTTTTCCACCAGAGAAGACTGATCAGACATAGGTTTAAACCATTAACCTGCCAGCAACTACACTGGGTGTTCAGAATTCCAGTGTAGCATTGAACTTTTCTCAGGGTGAGCTTTTAAGCCCAAAAAAATATGTTCTAGGTTGGCATACTTTGGTTAACAAGAACAGCTATCCAGAAGCAGAACTACAGAAGCAAACCAAAAAGCAAGGTTAACATGTAATGAGTCTTTCTCTATTCCACCATCCAGCTCCCAAATAATGATATGGAGACTTCTTAGGAATTATGAAAGCTCAGCCTACAATTTAGGCTTGTTCCTAACTAGCTCTTATAACTTAAATTAACCCACTTATTTTAATCTATGTTGTCATGTACCACCCATCCTGCTTCCTCTGTGTCTCCTTGCATCTCTCTCCCAAGTCTAGACTCCTCCTACTACTTCCTCTCTATGTCCAGAAGTCTTGCCTATAGCTGCCTAGCTATTGGCCATTCCGCTTCTAGTGTACCAATCACAGCAATACATCTTTATACAGTGTACAAATATCCCACATTTCCCCCTTTTTGTCTAAATAAAAAGGAAAGGCTTTAACTCTAACATATATAATATACAATAAGAACAATTATGAAGCTGAGTGGTGGTGGTACACACCTTTAGTCCTGGAACTTGGGAGACGGATCTCTGTGAGTTCGAGGCCAGCCTGGTCTACAAGAGCTAGTTCCAGGACAACTAGGACTGTTACACAGAGAAACCCTGCCTCAAAAGACCAAAAAAAGAGAGAGAGAGAACAATTATCAAGTAAGAATTATATTCACAATTGTGCTTGGCAAATTTAGAGAAACAACTATTATCTGTTCTACCTTGGTGAGTCGAAAGTTTTGTACCTAATTCACTTTTTATCCTAACTTGTATTTCCAACCCAAAATTATCTTTTTAGAGCTCAAAACATTTTCTTTTTTCATTTCCTTTTTTTTTAATTTTATATTTATTTATTTATACAGTATCTTGCCTGTAGGCCAGAAGAGGGCACCAGATCTCATTATAGGTGGTTGTGAGCCACCACATGGTTGCTGGGAATTGAACTCAGGACCTCTGGAAGAGCAGTCAGTGCTGTTAACTGCTGAGCCATCTCTCCAGCCCATCAAAATGTTTTCTTAGATTAAAAAAAAATTTAAGCTTCTATGTCTCTCAACCTTATACACCTTATACCTCTTTTGTTTTCCATTGGTGCAATAAATCATGTCCCCATAAATTCATTGTTATGTTAATTACATATGGCTTTAATTTTCCTATCTGTTATTCTGACCCTATACACTCGTCCCATCTTGCACTTTGTTTTACCTGAGATAAAGTTCCAATCCCTAAAAGCTGAACATTTACCTCCTGAAGAGGCCAATTTGGATGCCAAGATTTTGGTGAAATGATTGTTATATCTGCACCTGTGCCTATAAAATTCTCAATTTCATTGTCGTTTATTTGTACTTTTAGTTTTGATCTTTGATCATTTATAGAAGTTTGCCAAAATATTTGTTTTATGGTCTCTTCTGAAAATTTTGTTTTGTCTACTGAGGCTGTTTTGGCATCTAGAGCAGTATGGTTTTTAATAACAGGTAGTAAGTTTTTTAACTGCTTTAAGGAAGAGTTTCTCCAATGCTGACAGGGAATAAATGAACCAAATTTGGGGCCTCTCAGCGTCCTAAGGCATTTCCCAATGGCAAAGGGTTACCTTGCCTATCCCTTGTTGATCTGTATTCATTAGTTCAATGCCAGCCTTTGTCATACCTTCTACATACTCCAGAAGGTTGGGCACTCTGTTTGGATTATGTCTAAAAAAAAAATATTGTTTCTAGGAACACTTTGCCTACATCCCTTTTCAGATGACCTAGTTTAATCACAATTAAAACATCTAATATTTTGATTTTTCTCAAAATCTTTAGAAATCACCTCACCTATACAAGTGTTATCATAAGTGTGAGATCCAGTATCAGCTATCTGACATCCAATATCAGATCCACTCAGCTATGGGTGCTGATCTTGCCTTTAATCACCCTTTGCATTCTGAATTAGCATTTTCAAAATCCAAAGTTTCAATTAATATTTGTCTAACTTCTGAATATGATATCATCCTATTTACAGCTGAAGTCAATCTTTGTAAAAATCAGTGAAAGCTTCTTTGGGGACTTGTATAATTTTAGTAAATGATTCAATCCTCTTTCCTGATTCTTCAACCTTGTCCTAAGCATTCAAAGCTGCTATATGGCATAGAATCAAGGTATTATCATCAAATAGAGACTCTTTGCAAATCAGAATACTAGTCCTCATGAGAAGCTGGTCTTGGGAAATCTCATGACCTCTAGTCCTATCTCATTGTTCCTTGACTCTAGTTTCTTCTCTCCACCATGTTCTCCACTATTACTGAGGAACAACATCCTCAGTAACTAAATGCTGTAATCTTTTCAGTCTTGTGGAATAATTCTATTCCTAGTTGCCCATAAATTTAACATCTGTTTCACAAAGGGTGAATGCATGCCATATGAAATGACTGCTACCTTAAATCTCTCCAGATCTATCATTTCTATGGGACTCCAGTTAACTTCTGCATAGCCTCGATGGTGCCTATCATCTGGTAAGTTGTTCTGGTATGGTAACTAGATAAATTAAGGTTGTTGTTCTAATAACCGTAGGCTGCTCTTCTGCAGTTCCATAATGCAATGGGGTGGTAGGTCCTGCTCTAAACTCCTGTCTGTGTTGGAGTATGTTTCTTATTTTCATTAGTGGGTCTTTCTAAAGTTTGTATCTTATCAGTAGTAAGTCCTTCTAAGACTTGCATCTTATCAGCCAAATTTTTCTTATTTTCATTAGTAAGTCTTTCTAATGCCTGCATCTTATCAATCAAATTATCATATTTGGCACAGTTATCAAACCACCTTTTCAAGGAGAAAATATTGATTACCAAACTGATAGTAATTTCAATCAAGATTATGTCAATCCCAGCTAAGTCATTTATCCCCTCATTTAAATTTTTCATTTTCAAACTACCCATAGTCACACTATACAGGAGCTTTTCTTTCTATATTATTTAACTCTCCAATAAAGGACTTCCCAGGTATCTCACAAAATCTGCTGGCTTCTCAGTAGTGGTGACAAACTCAAGCCCCTCCCACAATATCCAAGTGTGAGCCTGCTTTCAGGAGTCCTGGCAAGCAACAGTCACCTGCTGTTGCTCCGGGCACTGCCTCAGTGCCAGCTGGCACGACTTCTCTGTCCTTGTGTTCGTGCCATGCCACATGTTGGCGTGCCAAACGTTCTTTTAACTTCAGCTGTGATTGCACTGTTATTTCAGCCAGTGCTTGTGACTTCGAAGTCACTGGCCCCCTCCTCTAGCGGCAGCATGACCACTCAGGCCACAGCCTGGTGGGAATTCTATTCCCACAGGCACTTGCCCTGTTGCAGCTGCTAAAGGTAACTTTAATGAAATCTCTATCACTCTACTTACAAATTAAAATTCAAAGGCTGTGCCGAAAACCTACAATCTCAGAGATGAGTAGCAAAAAGCTAACCTTTTCTCCTTGCTGGTAACCCGTGATTCCACTCCCCCAAACCAGAAACTACTACACCACTCCAAATCCATCTCTACTACTTCCTGTGCCTCTCTATCTCTCCCAGAAGCCCTCTGATACTCTATGATTACTTTCTGTCAACTAGTTTCTAACTCGGCCTCCTAACCCAAGGTTGATTTTATTTAATAAATGTAAATGCAAACTCAGGGTTCACAATGTGGTCAAATATCCCCAGCATTATTAGTACATTTAGACACTTTCCCGGAACTATGGACTTCGGTGGGTTAGATCTTTGTTTTCGTTTTTGGCTGGTGGTGCTGTCCACATGCTGAATTTTACAACCCGAATGGCACTTCCATCATGGGTAAGGTCTAGGGCCCTGGTACACTTGACGTGAGGGAACAACAGGTCCCAAGGGTAAAGATACCCAGGGGTCCTGATTATTTTTTGAAGTTCTATTTTATGATGTTCAAAAGGAGTTTGGTTACTAGAAGTACAGTAAGGATGGTTCTTTGTTTTGATTGATTATATCACATATTTATTTCTGTTGCACATGTTCCTTCTTATTATGGGAAATTATAATTAAATCAATAATTTGGTTTTAATAATATGCATAGCCAATTACTCATAGGCCTAAAATGGTTAAGTAAAGGACTCTCCCTAAAAGTTCACTTGAAGATATAGCTTTGCCTTACTGCACGTGTACCAAAAACCAGTTGAAGCCAGATCAGCCCATCTTGTATGGTGCCCAAACATAACTAGGAGTATGACTGACTAGAACCTGTCATGGTCGTTAGGAAGGAAGAAACTTGCTCCACTTTTGAAGTCAGGTGTATATGCAGCTTAAAGCAGGTGGGGGGGGGGTGTCCTAGGTTGCTAACAGGTTACTAAGAACATTGTTTAAGTGCAGTGTAAGGATCTCAGATTGTCAAGTATAATATCAGAGAGGGGCTGTGTATTAACCCAAATCAAGTGGAGTTCCAAGTTATTAAACTATCCTCTATGCTTGCTTACCTTAAAACAGGAGAATACACACACACACACACACACACACACACACACAAACACACATATATCCCAACCCAGACATGCTTGCAAACACTTGTAATCCCAGCTTGCGAGGTAGAGCTAGGGGACACGAGTTTAAGACTACACTAGCCTCTACTGCACAGCAAGTTCAAGGCCAGTCTGGACTTCATGAGAAGCCTGTACCAGAAAGGAAAAGAAAAGAAAAGAAAAGAAAAGAAAAGAAAAGAAAAGAAAAGAAAAGAAAAGAAAAGAAAAGAAAGTCAGGCAGTGGTGGTGCACAACTTTTGATCCCAGCTCTCAGGAGACAGAGGCAAGCAGAATTCTGAGTTCGAGGCCAGCCTGGTCTACAGAGTGAGTTCCATGACAGGAAAAGAAAAAAGAAGACAAGGAGAGAGGGACAAACAGAGGAAGGAGAAAGAGAGATAAAGAGGAAATAAATATATTAGGGTTGGAGAGATGGCTCAGTGGGTAGGCATTTGTCGCACAAGCAGACCTTAAGTGTCCACATAAATGCTGGGTAGGCCTACCTGTAATACCAGTTCCTGAGCGGTAGAGACAAGGGATTGCCCAGAGCAAGCTGGCAGGCCGGCCACACTAGCCAAGCTGGCAAACTCTAGGCTAAATGAGAATCCCAGTCTCAATATATATAAGGTAGAGTAAAACCACAGAAGATACCTGACGTCAGTCTCTGTCCTACACACACACATTGGCACACACCCAAACACATACATGCATACATGCACATACCACACATAAACATGCAAAAAACAGAAAGGAAAAACCCACCCACCCCCACACACACACAAAAAAAATAAGGTAGCACTATCAATAATGCCCATAATGTAAAAACTCTGGCCTTGAAGTCAGTTGATCAAATTATAGCTACACAGCTTATTAGCTGTGCATCTTCAAGTCATTTAATCCCTACCAGCCTCGGTTTTATGGCCTATAAAACACACATAACAACCGTTATCTGCTTTTCAGAAGATCAGTGGAGACAATGCATGAGAAACTGCTCTATGACACTAAATAAATATGAAATCTTTGCTGCTACAAAACCTTGAGTCTGAAGATATCTTTCAAAAACAGTGTCTCAAAGAACACTCAGATGTAAAAACAGTATCTCAAAGAACACTCAGATGTAACAGCCATGTTTTGTTGGATTTTTGGTTTTGGTTTTGCTGTTTGTTGTTTTGAGAGAGTCTCACTGTCTAGGTGACCTAGAACTTACTACGTAGACCAGGCTGGCTTCAAACTCAGAGAGCCTCCTGCCTGCCTCTTGCCTCTGGAGTGCTGGGATTAAAGACATTTGCCCTCATGCGTTGCTAAACAGTAGCTACAAAATGACTCTGGAGTGACAACAGGTTAAAGTGAGAAGATAAAGGAACGAGTGCTGAAAACAGGATCCTGGAGCAGGAGAATGGCTGGATAAATCAATCTTTCCACGAGTCCTGGCTGGGCACCAGCACATGAGTCCTAACTGAGCATTTAGTACAACCCTGGGCAGAAGGCAGTTTTGAATGTCAAAAGTTTAAATATCCAACAGAGCATAAACTCATGCCAGTAATCCCAGTAATTTGGAGGCCGAGGCAGGAGAACTGCTTTGAGTTCAAAGCCAGCCTGGACTACATGGTAAACTCTAGGCTGGCCTGGGTTTACAGAGCAATATCTTGTCTCAAAAAGTGAAATATAATAGCAACAACAATAATAATATAAAAAACTAAATCCTGCAGTGGTAAAGTTGGCTTCTCCACCGCTTACCTACCCCTACCTGGATTTCTTCAGGGTGTCAGTACTGGTAGAATGAACCAGCTTTGTCTTGTACAGTGGTTCTCAACCCGTGGTTCAGAACCCCTTAAGAGTTGCATGTCAGGTATTTACATTATGATTCATAACAATAGCAAAATTACAGTTGAAAGTAGCAATGAAATAATTTTATGGTTGGGGGTCACCGCAACATGAGGAGCTGTGTTAAAGGGTCACAGCATGAGGAAGGTTGAGAACTGCCGGCCTTGTAGCTGCAATTCCAATTCTGTGCGGGTTTCCGCAAGCCTTCTCCTTCTGCAGTTGGCGGGATGTATCATCTGTGCCGAATGTCCACACTCAATCTTCATGAATGTTAATATGAGTTAATTAGCATCAGAGGAAGAACAGATGCACAAGTGCCCTGGTGAAGTGGGATTTGTGGATAGGGGAAGCGAGAACACAGAAGGGGTGAGCAGGGCTCGGCCTGGGAAAGTCAATGAATACACCGCCAAGAAACAAGTTCACACCGCCGAGAAACAGGTTCACACTGCCGAGAAACAGGTTCCATTTCTTTTTATCTTATTCGCTTATTGATTTGCCTGTGCTGCTGTGAATGTTTATCACTCTGTCAACTAGTCCTTTAATTTGCAATCTTGTTATTATTTAGGAAATAAAATGCAAACCTCCTTTAGCATTAATATAATGAGACATTACACTTTATGGGCAATTGTAAGGGGTTTTAGTAACCCATAGATCTCTGGTTCCTGGGGAAAAGACTTATTGATTTTTCTTCAGCAGTTGCTGTTAAAGCTTGATATTCAGCAGTGGCGTCTCAGTGTGTCGACACAGGGGAGCTGTTTACACAATCGGCGTAATTACTACCAGGTTGCACATGTACATCACGCTATTGGTACTTACAGTCTTACAGTGTTATTAAACTAAGCCATTTTTTTCTCTCTTGCTGCTTCAACACTTGAAATCTTAAACATGCCTACAGCTCTCACTTCTGGATTTAGATTATATACAGTCGGAACTTACAAAGTTACCTCCTGAATATGGCTGTGGCCAAATACATCTTCAGTATTGTATTTGGTCAGTACAGGCCTATATCCCCAGGGGCAAACAGAATCATTGTGCTATGCAAGAAGAAAGGGGCATTTCTCTCTCTCTTTCTCTCTCTCTCTCTCTCTCTCTCTCTCTCTCTCTCTCTCTCTCTCTTTCTCTCTCTGTAAAAGGGATCCTCACACATTTCTCCAGATATTTCTTCACTCTTCTCCCCTTCTTCAAGACCTCAGCAACAAGCTACAGTCTTCCAATGAAAATAAACTCCTTCCCTGTTTGTTCAGGATCTTATGTGAATGTTGTAAGATTATCTTAACTGTCTTTTTTTTTCAAGACAGAGTTTCTCTGTGTAACTTTGGAGACTGTTAGAACTTGCTCTGTAGACCAGGCTGTGGAAGGACACTTAAAAGAAATCCCACACTAGCTCAGAATTGAGAAATAGATGGTTATTTATTTAGGGGTAAACTCGCAAATCAGAGAACAGAAACCGAATCCAGCAACCGGAAAGAGCAGCCAGAAAAGAGGCTGGACATAAGCTCTACATCAGCATATATAGTATAAGAGGCCACACCCCAGTGGGCGGGAAACCACTGGCTGTAAGACTTCCTACAGCACCAGGCTGGCCTCGAACTCACAGAGATACGCCTGCCTCTGCCTCCCAAGTGCTGGGATCAAAGGCATGCACCAGCTTCCGAATTGTGCTAGCAGAAGTCTAGAGCACTGGTTATCAACCTTCCTAATGCTTCGACCATTTAATAAAGTTCCCCACATTGTGGTGACTCCCATAAAATTATTTCATTGCTACTTCTTGACTGTAATTTTGCTAATATTATGAATTGTAATGTAGCTATATGTGTTCTCTGATGGTCTTAGGCCATCCCTGTGAAAAGGTCATTTAACCCCAAAGGGGTCATGACCCACAGGTTGAGAACCACTGATCTAGGGGATCTCTGGACTTCCCTGACACAAAGAATTGAATGTTAATGAAACACAGAAGACAAAGCCTCAAAGAAGAGAAAGTAACAGCTTTATCGCTTCAAGATGGGAGTGGCCCTAAGGCTGGGAATCCCATGCCCAGAAGCTGACTTGGGTCCTCCCATTCTCTTTATTGATCCTTTTTAGAAATCCATTCTGTCTGGCAGTAGTGGCGCACGCCTTTAATTCCAGTACTGGGTGGGGGGGCAGAGGTAAGCCGATCTCTAAGTTTGAGGCTAGTCTGGACTACAGAGCAAGTTCTAGGACAGCAGACATACACAGAAAAACCCTGTTTCAAAAAAAAAAAAA
>PVIU01007823.1:0-88538 GCA_004026605.1 Ondatra zibethicus | reverse complement strand
TCTTGTATCCTGCTACATTGCTGAATGTGTTTATGAGTTGTAGAAGTTCTTTGGTAGAATTTTTGGGATCACTTATGTAAACTATCATATCATCAGCAAACAGTGAGAGTTTGACTTCTTCTTTTCCAATTTGTATCCCCTTGATCTCCCTTTGGTGTCTTATTGCTCTAGCTAGGACCTCAAGAACTATATTGAATAGATATGGAGAGAGTGGACAACCTTGTCTTGTTCCTTATTTCAGTGGAATCGCTGGGAGTTTCTCTCCATTTAGTTTGATGTTGGCTGTTGGCTTGCTGTATATTGCCTTAATTATGTTTAGGTATGTTCCTTCTATCCCAGCTCTCTCCAAGACTTTTATCATGAAGGGATGTTGTATTTTGTCAAATGCTTTTTCGGCATCTAGTGAGATAATCATGTGGTTTTTATTTTTCAGCTTGTTTATATGGTGAATTACGTTGACAGATTTCGTATGTTGAATCATCCCTGCATCTGTGGGATGAAGCTGACTTGGTCATGGTGGATGATGGTTCTGATGTGTTCTTGGATTCTATTTGCTAATATTTTATTTAGTATTTTTGCATCAATGTTCATGAGTGAGATTGGTCTGTAATTCTCTTTCTTAGTATTGTCTTTCTGTGGTTTGGGTATCAGGGTAATTGTAGCCTCCTAAAAAGAGTTTGGCAATGTTCTCTCTGTTTCTATTGTGTGGAATAATTTGAGGAATATTGGTATTAGTTCCTCTTTGAAAGTCTTGTAGAATCCTGAGCTGAAACCATCTGGTCCTGAGCTTTTTTTGTTTGGGAGACTTTTGATGATTGTTTCTATTTCTTCAGCAGTTATAGGTCTGTTTAGTTTGCTTATCTGGTCTTGATTTAATTTTGGTAAGTGATATTTATCCAGAAAGTTGTCCATTTCCTTTAAGTTTTCCAATTTTGTGGAGTACAGGTTTTCAAAATATGACCTGATGATCTTCTGTATTTCCTTCGTGTCTGTTGTTATGTCCCCTTTTCATTTCTGGTTTTGTTAATTTGGATATTCTTTCTCTGCCATTTGGTTAGTTTGGATAAAGGTTTGTCTATTTTGTTGATTTTCTCGAAGAACCAACTCTTTGTTTCATTGATTCTTTGTTTTGTTTTCTTTGTTTCTATTTTGTTGATTTCAGCTCTCAATTTATTTCCTGCCGTCTAGTTCTCTTACCTGAGTTTGCTTCTTTTTGTTCTAAAGTTTTCAAATGTTCTGTTAATTCACTAGTGTGAGATTTTTCCAGCTTCTTTATGTAGGCATTTAGTGCTATGAACTTGCCTTTTAACACTGCTTTCATTGTGTCCCATAAATTTGGGTATGTTGTGTGGTCATTTTCATTGAATTTTAGGAAGTCTTTAATTTCCCCTTTTATTTCTTCCTTGACCCATTGATGATTCAGATGAGCACTGTTTAATTTCCATGTGTTTGTGGGTTTTCTGGAATTGGTATTGCTGTTGACTTCTAGTTTTAAAGCATGGTGATCTGATAAGATACATTGGATTATTCCAATTATTACAATAAAACAATTGTATTTGTTGAGTTTTTTTTTTTTAATAGTGAACACTCAAGAGAGGTTTGTTTTGTTACCGAGTATGTGGTCAATTTTTGAGAAGGTTCCATGAGGTGCTGAGAAAAGGTATATTCTTTTCTGTTTGGATGGAATATTCTATAGATGTCTGTTAAGTCCATTTGAGTCATAACATCTGTTAGTTCTCTTATTTCTCTGTTCACTTTTTGTCTGATTGACCTGTCCAGTGGTGAGAGGGGAGTGTTGAAGTCTCCCACTATCAGTGTGTGGGGTTTAATATATGATTTAAACTTTCGAAGTTTTTCTTTGACATATGAAGGTACCCTTGTATTTGGAGCATAGATGTTCAGTATTGAAATTTCCTCTTGATGGATTTTCCCTGTGACTAATATGAAATGTCCTTCTTTGTCTCTTTTGACTGATTTTAGCTTGAAGTCTATTTTGTTAGATATTAGGATAGCTACACCCGCTTGTTTCTTAGGTCCATTTAATTGGTATATTTTTTCCCACACTTTTACTTTGAGACGATGTCGGTCTTTGAGGTTGAGATGCATTTCTTGTATGTAGAAGAGGGATGGATTCTGTTTTTGTATCCAATCTGTCAGCCTGTGCCTTTTTATGGGTGAGTTGAGTCCATTTACATTAAGGGATTTTAATGACCAGTGGTTGCTATCTCCTGTTAATTTGGTTTTCATCATTGGTGATGTTATTTTGTGCGTTTTTTTCTTCTTCGGGATTTGCTGTAATTAGATCATCAATTGTCTGTGTTTTTCTTGGTGTGGCCATCTTCCTTTGGTTGGAGTTTTCCTTCTAGTATTTTGTGTAGGGCTGGGTTTGTGGCTAGGTATAGGTATCTAGATTTGTCATGGAATATCTTGTTTTGTCCTTCTATGGTGATTGACAGTTTTGCTGGATATAGTAGTCTGGGATCTGTGGCATCCGTGGTCTCTTAATGTCTTCATAATGCTTGACCATGACCTTCTGGCTTTCGTTGTCTCCACTGAGAAGTCAGGTGTAATTCTGATAGGTCTACCTTTATATGTTACTTGTCCTTTTTCCTTTGCAGCTCTTAATATTCTTTCTTTACTCTGTATGTTTAGTGTTTTGATTAATATGTGGTGAGAGGACTTTTTTTTTTGGATCCTGCTGTGCCAGCTCGGCAACTGTAGTTCTCTGAGCAAGGGACGTCAGGATTAACACACAGCACAACTTCAATTTATGCAGACAAGCCTTTATTCCACTTTCTCACACAGTACATATAACCCTCAGCAGGGGAGGCAGAGCCAGCAAAAGGAAGAAGCTCATCACCTTAGGCCTAAACATCTTTAGAAACATTGCTGAAAACAACAGATTTTGTTCTTGTTTTCGGAACAACCACCAACAAGAATGCAAAACAGATCAAGTGGGGTTGCGAAGGCCTGTCCTCAAGGGACCCAAGAGGATCCAGTCTATTTGGTGTTCTGTAAGCTTCTTGTATCTTCATAGGCATATCTTTCTTTAGGTAGGGAAAGTTTTCTTCTATGATTTTGTTAAATAAATTTTCCATGCCTTTGAATTGACTTTCTTCTCCTTCTATACCTATTATTCTAAGATTTGGCTTTTTTATGTTGTCCCATATTTCATGGATATTTTGGGTTAAGCTTTTGTTAGATTTAATGTTTTTTTAAAAATATTTATTTATTATGTATGCAGTGTTCTGTCTTCATATATGACTGCAGACCAGAAGAAGGCACCAGATCTCATTCCTGATGGTTGTGAGTCACCATGTGGTTGCTCGGAATTGAACTCAGGACCTCAGGAAGAACAGCCAGTGCTCTTAACCTCTGAGCCATCTCTCCAGCCCCCTAGATTTAATGTTTTCTTTAACTGATGAGTCTATTTCCTCTATTTTATCTTCCGCACTTGAGATTCTGTCTTCCATTTTTTGTAGTTTGTTGTTCGTACTTGCATTTGTGGTTCCTGTTCTTTTCCTCATGATTTCTGTGTCTATAATTCCTTTGGCTTGTCTTTATTTTTTTCTATCTCAGTTTTCAAGTCCTGAATAGTTTCTGTTATATGTTTGAGTTCTTTTTCTTGGTTTTCTTTAAGTGATTTGCTGATATCTTCCAATTTATTGTTTGTTTTTTCTTCCATTTCTTTAAGATAATTTCTCATTTCATCTTTAAGAATTTCAGATATTCTCTTGTGGTTATTTTTTGGATCATTTTCTTCTGGGTCATCCATATTTGGTTGTTCAGGTCTTACTTTTGTAGGGTCTTTGGGTTTCACTGGTATTGTGTTGCTCTTTGTGGTGTAGCTTGTGATCTTACCTTTTCTACTCATCTTTTCTTCTACTAGATGTGGTTGGTGCTGTTTGAGATTCTGTTGAATAATCTTCTAGTTGCCAGTAGATGGAAAGCTAAGATGGTTTTCCTCGTGGTACAGTCAGTGTCACAGTTCTAGTTACCCCTGTTATTCCTGTTCCTGGCGGTAGCTCAGTGCTCCTGTGTTTTGGTCCGCTTCCTTGGAGTTTGCTGTCTCAGGCCTACTTTGGTCTAGGCTCCTGGCTTTGATCTGTTTCTGTAAATTTTGGTCTGGATCTCCTCTTGCAGAAGTCCCTGGCTTGGAGTTAGACCTGTTCTGGTGGCGCTCGCTGACTCTGGATCTGGTCACTGGTTCAATCCTTATCCGCTTGTGTCTCGGGACCGGGTTTGTTCCTGGCTTCTGCTCCTGTGGAGCTTGTTCTCTCTTTGTCTTAATTAACTGGTTCAGTCCCACTCCTGTTCCAGTGGAGGTCGTGGACTCTGAGTCAGGTTGTTGGCTCAATCCTGGTCTGCCAGTGTCCCAGGACTGGGTTGGCTCCCAGGGCTGGATTTGCTCCTGGCTTTTGCTCCCAATGGAGCTTGTTTCCTCCGGCTTTATCTATCCTAGGAGTCTCTTTCAATTCCACTCCTGTGGAATTTGTTGCCCAAGGTGGAGTTCCTTGCCTCAAGGCAATTTTGGCTTAGGTTACCAGCTTTGACCTGTATCTGTAAATCCTAGTCTGGGTTCCCTCCTGCAAAAATCCCTGGGTTGGAGTTGGACCTGGAAAGGTTTCTGGTTCTAGTCTACTGCCTGGGAGGTTCTAGGCTTGGGTGTGCCTGAACCCGCAGGGGCCTGCTTACTTCCTCAGAGGTCTTAGACTGGGACCCACAGGGGTTCCAGGTTCCTGCCTATTCCCTTTGGTGGCCCAAATCAATGCCCGAACCCACAGGGGACCTGGCTCAGGCCTACTCTCTCTGAGGTCCCAGATTTGCACCTGGCCCTGTCGAGATCTCTGGTTCCTGCCTATTCCCTTGGAGGACTCAGCCTCACTCACGCCCAGGCTGAGGGAGGTCCTGGCTCCGGCTTAGTTCCTGGGAGGTCCTAGACTCTTGCCCAGACCCACGGGGGGTGTTGGCCTATATCCACTCCCTTGAAGGTCCCAGACTCACGTCCGGACCCTCAGCAGTCTCTGTCCCTGGCTGACTCGCTCAGCGGTTATTCCCTTGTACCTGTTCCAGTGGAGATCGTTGGCTCTGGATCTGGTCACTGAGTCAATCCTCCTTTTGCTATATTTTTGTGCACACGGTTAACCCTAAGATAATTTCCCCATCCCTCCTCTCCTTAATTTGGTCAGTTGCATCATCTGATAGCTTCCAGAGAAAGTGACTATTTGCACAACCAGTCTCCTTTCTCTCTCTCTCTCTCTCTCTCTCTCTCTCTCTCTCTCTCTCTCTCTTTCTTTCTTTCTCTCTCTCTCTCTCATCTTACTATGCTCAGCCTGTCTCAAACTCCCAATCTTCCTGATTTAGCCTCCTGAGTGATAGAATTACAAACCACACCATGCCTCTAGTAGTTGTTAATCATCAGTCTTTCCCCTCTAGCATGTAAGCTAGAGAACAAACATGTTTGTCTGTGTGTTTTTGGGTGCTGCCCTAGTCCTAGGACATAGTATACATTAAGCATGTGTTCATGGAATCGGGCTGTGACATTCGTTGACTTTACCCACTTCAGTACTATCTAACATCAAAGGATAAATCTTTGCAATAATTTCCCTTCTTCTCAGACTGTCTCTCGGCTCTGTGGAGCCTGCAGGTGTGTGTTCCATACCTGAATCCGAGCTTTGTCTGGGCACAGGACATACACTCAGCAACTTGAGGATGCGCTTTGTTTTTCTCTAGCGTGGCTCCTGGGACACCAGATCTATTTTTATCCAGTTGCACAGCAAGCCATTCTATGGCTATGGCCTGTTTTCTGCTCTCTGTCCCTGATAGTCCTGCCTTTCCTTTCGTCCGAGGCTAATTAGTTGCTCTTTCCTCCATTTTCTGAGAACTCTGATCCTGTAGTTGGACAATAAAGCGGAGGTGGTGGAACGGGTGGAGTCATAAAGATAAGCTTCTGATGACAAGCTTTTTATGCTTGTGAACAGGATCTTTTTATGCATTCATTTGAAAAATTTAAAGAGATTTATTTTTACATGTATGAGTTTTTTACTTGTGTGTATGTATGTGCAGCACATGGGTGCTGTGCCCACAGTGCCCAGGGAGACAGTGTTGAACCCTTTGGAACTAGAGTTACAGATGGTTGAGAGCCAAGTTCTCTGCAAAACCAACAAGTGCTCCTAACCCCCGAGTCATCCCTCCAGCACTTAACTAGTGCTCCTAACCACCAGGTCATTCATCCAGCACTGAACTAGTGCTCCTAACCATAGACTCATCCCTTCAGCACTCCAACTAGTGCTCCTCACCATGAGTGATCCCTCCAGCACTCCAACTAGTGCTCCTAACCATGAGTCATCCCTCCAGCACTCCAACTAGTGCCCCTAACCATGAGTGATCCCTCCAGCACTCCAACTAGTGCTCCTAACCATGAGTCATCCCTCCAGCACTCCAACTAGTGCTCCTAACCATGAGTCATCCCTCCAGCACTCAACTAGTGCTCCTAACCATGAGTCATCCCTCCAACACACCAACTTGTGCTCCTAACACCGACTCATCCCTCCAGCACTCCAACTAGTGCTCCTAACACTGACTCATCCCTCCAGCACCCCAACTAGGTGCTGTGCTCCTAACACCGACTCATCCCTCCAGCACTCCACCGCCTGGTCTTGAACTTGTTATGTAGCCCCAGCTGACCTCAATCTTTTGATCCTGTCTCAGTTTTCTTTTTTTCATTTTTCTTTTTTTTTTTTGGCTTTTCGAGACAGGGTTTCTCTGTAGCTTTGGAGCCTGTCCTGGAACTAGCTCTTGTAGCCCAGGCTGGCCTCGAACTCACAGAGATTCACCTATCTCTGCCTCCCGAGTGCTGGGATTAAAGGTGTGTGCCACCACCATCTGGCCCTGTCTTAGTTTTCTATATGCTGGGGTTACAAATGTGCATGGCCATGCCTGCCTTTCTTTGGTCATAAGATCTTGTTGCTGGTGAACGATACTGATAGCATTTTCTGACTTGTTATGGTACAGGCCATGCACTATTCATGTTCCCTATCATCTAACCCTTTGCTCAGTTCTTTGCAATGGGAACTACTCCACTACCCCATCTACCAACTCAAAACTGCCGAAGCCAGGCTGTGACTCAGACAGGCTGACCTCAGAGCCACTCTACACAGGAACAGTCAGCTCTGGATGTCCTCATTTCCCAAAGCAAGCTCTGCCTGGGGTAGTGAGAGACTTTCCATTCATTCAGTGAAACTTGCAAAAATCACTTCAGTGGCAAGTTTTTTTGTTTTTTTTTTTTTTTTCTTTTTTGGGGGGCTTTTTTTTTTTTTTTTTTTTTTTTTGAGACAGGGTTTCTCTGTCTAGCTTTGGAGCCTGGCCTAGAACTCGCTTTGTAGACTAGACCAGCTTTGAACTCACAAAGATCTGCCTGCCTCTGCCTCCCAAGTGCTGGGAGTAAAGGTGTGTACCACCACCGCCTGTCTCAGTGACAAGTTTGTAAGAATATGAATTCAGGGGCTGGAGGTAGGGCTCAACTGTTAAGAGCACCAGTTGTTCTTCCAAGGACTGGGGTTCAAGTTTAGTCCCCACATGGTGGTTCACAGCCATCTGAAATTCCTCTTCTGACGCCCTCGTCTGATATCCTTGGGCACTGCATCCGTGTGGTGTAAGATACACATGCAGATAAAACACTCATATATATACATATGTATGTATGTATGTATGTATGTATGTATAAGCTTTTTAAAAAGAACCTAAATGCAAAAAGCAGTGTTTACTTTCTTCCCTAGACCTATGTCTACCCGAGACCATCATTTGAAGATTCCCCTGAGCTGAGGTATTATCTCTTTCAGAGACACCTTCTTGGGCACAAGATCAAGACAGCATTTGCCCTTGTATGGGAAATGACCTACACGTCAGAAAATACAGATTCTGACCAATCGTCAGCTTTCTCTTCTCTGGCTGGGTGAATTCTTTTCCTCAGCTGTCAGGTGCATTCTCCCAAGACCACAGACACCTGTGAAGTCTCTATGGCAAGTGCTGACTGCCTTCCACATGCAGACGTGCCCAACTTTCTAGTTAGCCAGGAGGTCTATTTGTTGAGACAAGTTCTTACTCTATAGCTCAGACTGGCCTGCAACTGCTACGTCGACTACCCTGGCCTTGAACAGAGCTCCGCCTGCTTCTGCCTTCAACATGCTAGAATTAAGGGTGTGCATTGCTATACCCAGGCCCCCATTTTAGTTGGAAAGTTCTTGCTATGTTCCCCAGATTGGCACTGAACTCATGATTCTCAAGTAGCTGAGATAACAGGCCCACAAAAATCTCACCTGTCTGGGTTTTGTGTGTTTAATAACCTTTTCTGCTTAAGTTAACCAAGATGGGTGCATTTCTGGGAGTTAAGAGCTTCTGAGTGGATTTCATGTGTCCCTGTTACCTTTTTTTTTTGTCTTTGTATCTTTCCAGTAGTGTTCCTTTTCTTTTCTTTTCTTTTTTTGTTTTGTTTTGTTTTTGTTTTGTTCTGTTTTTGTTTGTTTGTTTTTTTGTTTGCGTGTTTTCAAGACAAGGTCTCACTCTCACTACGTAGCTCTGGCCGTCCTGGAGCTCACTATGTAAACCAGGCTGGCCTTGAACTCGCAGAGATCCACTTGTCTCTGCCACTTGAGTGCTGGGATTAAAGGCGTGCGCCACTATGCCCAGCTAGATCTGTTTTTCTTATAAAAGGATTCTGAAAGTAATATCGTCATCATTATTATTTTGGCTCTTGTTTCAATGACCTAATTCATTCAACAAGCAATGAATACTTGTATGCTGGCTGGAAATGTAGGGGAAAATAGGACCAGGTCCTTGTTCTTTGTGTTTTTTCTCACTCTGGGACAGATGATGTATCAGCAAGTACATTCGAAGGCACGATGAGATGAGCTTAAAGAGGCTGGGTGGGCCCAACTGCAGAGGCAAGTTAGTAAGACATCAGAAAATGTTCTGTAGCAGAGATGACTATTTGGGGCTGGACTTAGAAAGGTAAGAAGAGCCAGGTGCAGTGGTGCACACTTTTAATCCCAGCACTCAGGAGGTAGAGGCAGGTGGATTACTGTGAGTTCAAGGCCAACATGGTCTACTTGGAGAGTTATAAGATAGCCAGGGCTATATAGTGAGACTGAAAAAAAGTAATAAAGAAAGTAAAGAAGAGTAAGAAGGAACAGGGGCCAGGGAGGGCAAATTATAACAGAAAGAGTAGCCCGCGGAAGGCCGTGATGGGAAACAGAATGGCTTTCAGGAAAAGGCAAGGATAGATAGGGTAAGGCTAAAGTATGAAGTCCAGGGTAATCAGATATGAGCACGGGAAGAGCCTTGATGAAAGACTTTAGACTTTGCTCTCTAGGTTATAGGGAGAGTGACACCATCAGATCTGTATTTTGCTTATGTGAGTGACTGGTCACAGGTGAGGGGCAGGTGTGAATGACATCATATAACTGCAGTAGTTCAGAGTGGAGATGGCAAGGCTATGAACTGAGGCAAAGAGTGGGAATAAAGACAAAAGAGGGTTTTGACAGGTTTACAAATCCTATTCAAAGCTGGGTGGTGGTGCATGCCTTTAATCCCAGCACTTGGAAAGCAGAGGCAGGTGGATCTTTGGATCTTTGCAAGTTTGAGGCCAGCCTGGTCTACAGAGTTGAGTTCCAGGATAGGCTCCAAAACTACACAAAGAAACCTTGTCTCAAATCACCCCTCCAAAAAAATTGAAGCTAGAGTGCTCAACCTAAGTGACATTGCTGGAGGTTGGGTTTGAACCAAAGGGGATCAGCATTCTTCTTCACTATGTTGTAGCTTCACCAGCTGACTGGATTACCACTGTCAGGCAATGGGAGGTCAGGTCACCTACCTGGGAAGCACTTAGTAAGAACTGTGCGTGGTGGTGCAGCCTGTAATCCCAGGTTAGGAGTTGAAGGGAGGGTGGTCAGGAGTTTAAAGTCACCCTTGAGTAGTAATGAATTTGAGTCTAGCCTGGCCTGTATGAGACCTTGTCTCAAACAAAACAACAAAACCAAAAGCAGAGGCGAAGGACGAGAAAGCAGCTGTTGCACATTTGGTAGACTTCTGCTCCCAAAAGCGCACAGTCAAGCCCCTGTGCACTGTTTCAATCCTCAGGCATGGCATATTGGGCTCATTTTTGGAACTAAAATTTTTAAATTTTAAACTAAAAATTTAAAAAATTTTGAGAGCACAGTAAAATTTAGGTTTCTATGTTTTCTTGGAAAACCGAGACTATCTGGCCGCAATAGACCATGCAGCAAACATATATGTTATGGGGAAAAGCCATTAACCAATCACATCAAGTTGGGGTGTGGCCACTTGGACCCCAGGTAGAAAATCGAGAGAACACAGGTGTGCTCTCTCTCCATGCGGTGTCCACCAGACGGATAGGACTTCGGACCTTCCACCCTTGTAGCTTGAGTTTCCCCCCTTTTCATTCATTAAAAATACCCGTTCCTGCTGGGCGGTGGTGGCGCACGCCTTTAATCCCAGCACTCGGGAGGCAGAGGCAGGCAGATCTCTGTGAGTTTGAGACCAGCCTGGTCTACAGAGCTAGTTCCAGGACAGGCTCCAAAGCCACAGGTTCCAAAAACAAAACAACAACAACAAAATACCCGTTCCTATTGAGCTGGCTTGGTTATTTATTTGTGCTGACCTAATACATCAACATATATGCCTGTCTGACTTCTTTACCTGGGGCCTGTGTGCCTTTATCAACCAGAGTGCTGGCCTGTCTTGGGTCCCTGCCTGCCTCTGTAGGGTCTGTGTTTCACCTGTTGTTCGTCCATGAGGGGAACCACTCAGCTTGCATTAGATGCTAGTTTGTGCTTTAATCGGTGTTGGGCCCAGGCCTCCCATGCTGCCTAAATATCTTTTTGAGTTTAAGGGCATGTGATATATAATAGATTTTTTTTTATTTTTTGGTTTTTTGAGACAGGGTTTCTCTATGGCTTTGGAGCCTGTCCTGGAACTAGCTCTGTAGACCAGGCTGGTCTCAAACTCACAGAGATCCGCCTGCCTCTGCCTCCCGAGTGCTGGGATTAAAGGCGTGCACCACCACCACCCGGCCATAATAGATGTTTTGTTTGCTTTCTTTCTCAGGCTGTGAGAATAAAAAAGCAAAATAAAACAAAACCCTGAACACTTCATTAACTTAGCCTGAGCCCCCAGGGAGGGTTGTGTACAGTCGCTGCAGGACAAAGGTGAGCAGTCATAGTCCTTGAGATCAGTACTGAGCAAATGCACATAGGCCAGACATGAGGTGTACTCCTTTAGTCCCAGCCCTCAGAGACAGAGGCAGGTAGATTTCTATAAGTTTGATTCTATAAGCCTGGCCTCCATAGCCAATTTCAGGTCAGTCAGGAGTACACAGTGAGACCCTGTCTGGAAAAAAAATTCTTTTAATTGCAATATAGCAATAGGCATAGTGTTCCATGTCTGTAATCCCCTCAGACTTTAGGAGTCTGGGACAGGAGAATCATTGTGAGTTCGAGAACAGCCTAGTCTATCTAGGGAGACCCTATTTTAAAATACCAACAAACCAACCAACCAAACAAACAAAAAAAACCCCCAAAACCTGCAGTCTATCTAGGCGGCAGAAAATGACAAAAATGGGGTTGGAGAGATGGCTCAGAGGTTAAGAGCATTGCCTGCTCTTCCAAAGGTCCTGAGTTCAATTCCCAGCAACCACATGGTGGCTCACAACCATCTTTAATTGGGTCTGGTGCCCTCTTCTGGCCTGCAGGCATACACACAGACAGAATATTGTATACATAATAAATAAATAAGTATTAAAAAAAAAGAATGACAAAAGTAAGGACTTGGTATGCAGATTTTGGTGGGTTTTTGTTTTTGTTTGTTTCTTTAATTTGTTTTGTGAAGAATTGTGTGCTTAGATTTTGAGCTGTATTTTGTAGCCACTTTATAAGGAAGTCTTCAGGGAAAGCATGTGGATAGATGCATACAGTTGTGTGCGCCACAGTTCAAGTAGTCTCGCAGTTTCTTTAGAGATCCAATTTCACTACATTTTTAGAAAGTTTTGCCTTTACTCAAGGTTGACAACAAGTTCCTGTACCTTTGAGTGAAAGTGTAAGAGCCAGGCTGGCAAACAGATGTTTTGTCAAATTAGATACTTGAGTATCAAGGCTTCTTTTAATTTCTACTTCTTTCTTCTTCTTCTTCTTCTTCTTCTTCTTCTTCTTTTTCTTCTTCTTCTTCTTCTTCTTCTTCTTCTTCTTCTTCTTCTTCTTCTTCTTCTTCTTCTTCTTCTTCTTCTTCTTCTTCTTTCCTCCTCCTCTGCCTCCTTCTTCCTTCTCCTTCTTCTTCTCCTCCTGCTCCTCCTCTTCCTCCTTCTCCTTCTTCTTCTTTGCCTGAGACAGAGTTTCTCTGTGGAACAGTCCTGGCTGTACTGGAACTCACTTTGTAGACCAGGCTGGCCTTGAGCTAACAGATCTGCCTGCCTTTGTCTCCCAAGTGCTGAGATTAAAGGCGTGTGCCACCACCACCTGACTCCAGTTCTTTTTCAAATGTATTTTTAGATTATTTTATTTTATGTGTATGAGTGTTTTGCCTGCATGTATGTCTGTGCACCATGAGCATGTCTAGTGCCCTCAGAAGCCAGAAAAGGGCACTAGGTCTCCTGGAACTGGAGTCACAGATGTTTGTAAGCCGCACTATGGGAGCTGGGTGCCTGTCCTGGGTCCTCCATGGAGCAACAGGGGCTCTTAACCATCTTACCAGCCCCTTATTATCAAGTGTTTTATTTATTTATTTAACTTTTTCTGGCCGCATATTTCTTTTTTCTTTTTCTTTCTTTTTCAAATTCTTGCATTATATTACACCAACTGCAGTTTCTGCTTCCTGCACTCCTCCCAGTCCCCATCCTCCCCCAGATCCACTGCTCCCAGGGATAGCAACTAAACATGGCATAACAAGTTATAATAAGACTAGGCACAAACCCTTATATCAAGGCTGGATGAACCAGGCAGTGGTAGCGCACGCCTTTAATCCCAGCACTTGGGAGGCAGAGGCAGGCGGATCTCTGTGAGTTTGAGACCAGCCTGGGCTACAGAGCTAGTTCCAGGACAGGTGCCAATAACTACAGAGAAACCCTGTCTCGAAAAAAAAAAAAAAAAAAAAAAAGCTGGACGAGGCAATCTAGTAAGAAGAAAAGGGTCCCAAGTACAGGCAAGAGTCAGAGACACCCCCCACTCTCACTGTTGGGAGTCCCACAAGAACACCAAGCTACATAACCATAACATACATGCAGAGGCCCTAGCTCAGACCCATACAGAGTTGTGATTAACCCTTCTGTCTCTATGAGTCCCTATGAGCCCTGCTTAGTTGATTCTGTGTTCACATTGTGTCCTTGACTCCTGGCTCCTACAATCCTCCCCCCACTTCTGTGGGGTTTCCCTGGCTCCGCCTCATGTTTGGCTGTGGGTCTCTGCATCTGCTCCCATCAGTTGCTGGGTGACGCCTCTCTGATAACTGATGAAATGCCGATCTGTGAGTATATCATTAGGAACACTTGGAGTCATTTCATTGACTTTTTTTGTTTGTTTGTTTTTGTTTTTTGAGACAGGGTTTCTCTGTGTAGCTTTGGAACCTGTCCTGGAACTTGCTCTGTAGATCAAGCTGGCCTTGAACTCACAGAGATCTGCCTGCTTCTGCCTGGAGTGTTGGGATTAAAGGCGTGTGCCACCACCACCCGGCTTAGGTCAAATATTTTGTGTATAAGTTGATGTCCCAGTCCCACTGCTTGGAGCCTTGCCAGGTTGTAGAATATGGCCGGTTCAGGCTCCATATCCCCATTACAAGGAGTCTTCCCTAGGGTCACTCTTGTAGATTCCAGGGAGTTTCCGCTGCACTAGGTGTCCACATTATTCCCCAAATGCCCCCTCCATTCCAGTCTCTCCCAGGACTCTCTTCCTCTATCCCAGCTGCCCTGCCCCCCAATCCCTCCTGTTTCCATACTCACCTGCCCCCAGCTCACCCACAAAATCTATTCTATTTCCCCTTCCTAGGAAGATCCATGTGTTCCTCCTTGAGCCCTCATTGTTATTTAGCCTCGCTGGCTCCCTGGATTGTAGCATGATTATCCTTTACTTAACAGCTAATGTCCACTTATATGTGAGTACATACCATTGTTAGTATTGAGGCATCTGTACTGGCCTGCCCTTAGGGTCCTGACAGGATATATCCTCAGCTGCAGCCACTAAGAGCACCTCCTGTGCACATTTGCTGTGTTCCCCTTTAAAAGGTGAACTTTGTCCACCTTCTGTCTGTTTCCCCCTTACTCTGTCTGTCTGTCTGTCTCTCTCTCTCTCTCTCTCTCTCTCCCCCTCTCTCCCTCTTCTACCACTCTTGTCCCCAGGGACCAGTTTCTGCCCCCTTCTCTGCCCTTTCTCTCTCCTCTTTCAATAAGCCTCCTAGGTGAGTATTGTTTGGCATGACTTCTCTTCGTGGTATTTCTTAAATTACAACAACCATGTTTGTCTTTCTGGGTCTGGGTTGTATCACTCAGGATGATTTTTTTCTAGCTCCATCCATTTATCTGAAAATTCATGATGTCATTGTTTTTAACAGCTGAGTAAAATGTGTAAACGTACCACATTTTCTTTATCTGTTTTTCGGTTGAGAAACATCTAGATTTCCAGTTTCTGGCTATTATGAATAAAGTTACTATGAACATAGCTGAGCAAGTGTCCTTGTGGTAGGATAGACCATCTTTTGCGTATATGCCCAAGAATGGTGCTGGGTCTTGAGGTAGATTCATTCCCAATTTTTCTGAGGAACCACCATATTGATTTCCATAGTGACTGTACAATTTTGTACTCCTACAAGCAATACAAGGTTTCCCTTGCTCCTCATCCTCACCAGCATGAGCTGTCACTTGTGTTTTTTATGTTGGCCATTCTGATATGTGTAAGATGGAATCTCAAAGTAGTTTTGATTTGCATTTCCCTGATGAGTAAGGATGTTGAACATTTCTTTGTTTCTCAGTCATTTGAGATTCCTCTGTTGAGAATTCTTTATTTAAATCTGTACCCCATCTAATTTTAATTGGATTATTTGGTTTGGTGATGTCTAGTTTCTTGAGTTCTCTTTTATATTTTGAATATTAGTCCTCTGTCAGATGTTGGTGAAAATCTTTTCCTATTCTCTTTTGACCTATTGGCAGTGTCCTTTGCCTTACAGGAGCTTCTCAGTTTCATGAGCTTATCAAGTATTTGAAAGTATATCAATAATAATTCAGGGCTACAGTCATGTGGGACAGATGGTCCCTTTCTTTCTTTCTTTTTTTTTTTTTTTTTTTTTTTGGTTTTTCGAGACAGGGTTTCTCTGTAGCTTTGGAGCCTGTCCTGGAACTAGCTCTTGTAGACCAGGCTGGCCTCGAACTCACAGAAATCTGCCTGCCTCTGCCTCCCGAGTGCTGGAATTAAAGGCATGCGCCACCACTGCCTGACTCATCTCTTAACAGTTGGTTTTTGTTTGTTTGTTTTGTTTTTTATCTCAGTCACATTTTGGTTTGGGGGCTTTTTATCAAAGTCTAGCCCTCCTTTCCAAAGATCTGGGCAAGTCCATGGCAAAGCTCCCTGCCTCTGTGTATTTAACAAGAATTCATCCTATGTCATCAGGCTCCATTCAAGATGTCAGAACATTCATAACCTAGAACCACACTGACAAATAGCTGTATTCTGCCCAAATTATTGTCCTCAACATCAGGCTGGAGAGCTGATTCATTGGTTAAGAACATTTGCTCCCAGCTGGACAGTGGTGATGCACACCTTTAATCCCAGCACTCAGGAGGCAGAGGCAGGCAGATGTATGTGAGTTCGAGGCCAGCCTGGTCTACAGAGTGAGTTCCAGGACAGGCTCCAAAGCTACAGAGAAACCCTGTCTTGAAAAACCAAAAACCAAAAAAAAAAAAAAAAAAGAAAAGGAAAAAGAACATTTGCTCCCACAAGTACTAATCATATCCAGACCCAGCCCTGCTTAGCTTCCAAGATCAGACAAGATCAGGCAGGTTCAGGTTATTTATTTACAAATAAATAACTATGGCATTTATTTGTTTATAAATATTAAAAAAGAAAAGAACATTTGCTCCTTCAACCAGTTGTGCTGACACATGCCTTTAATCCTAGCACTTGGGAGGCAGAGGTAGGCGGATCTCTGTGAGTTCGAAGCCAGCCTGGTCTGCAAACCAAACAGCTCTAGGGTCAGCCGAGGCTACTTAAAGATACCAAACAAACAAGCCTCAAACAAAGAAGAGAACTCAGGCAGTTAGGCTGAATGACTAGAAGGAAGAGATCTTCTTGATGATGAGACAGAATGAGAGTGAAGTGGGGCAGCCAAGGGCCATTTGTGGCAGTTGCTTCCAGGCAGAGGAACAAGGGCAAAGCATTTTATAGGGTGTGTGTCTAGGTCCAAGAGACTAAGAAGTCTAAGTTATCTGTTGTTCTCACTTTCCCTCTGTGCATATGTGGCTTGCTGGAGGGAGTCTTTTCAGAAAACCATTTGTGCAAACCAGGAGGCTGCATGAGAGCTGAGATCTCTGTTGACTTCATCAAAGACCTGTAACGCTTTAACGACCAAGAATCATAATTATCATATTACAATCTTGTCCTTTCATTTTTTATTATTGAGATGGAATTCACATAACATGTAATTAGCCATTTTTAAAGTTACAGTCCAAGTGGCATTCAGTGCATTCTCCATATTGCGAAATCAGCTCCTCTTAGGTTTCAAAACATGCTTTAGACTCTAGCTCAGAATGAAGGCCCTGCTCTTCTGTCTTATTTTTTATGCTGATTTTGCAGTGTTAGAGATTGAGCCCAAGGCATCACACATGCTAAACATTTGCTAGACAACACACATGCTAGGTACTCAACCATGGAGATACTTCCCCAGCCCCATAGTTTTCTTTTTTTTCTTTTTTTGGTTTTTCGAGACAGGGTTTCTCTGTGGCTTTGGAGCCTGTCCTGGAACTAGCTCTGTAGACCAGGCTGGTCTCGAACTCACAGAGATCTGCCTGCCTCTGCCTCCCAAGTGCTGGGATTAAAGGCATGCGCCACCACTGCCCGGCCTGAGTGCTGGGATTTAAAATGTCCGGCCGGAGGAACTGATTTTATGTGCCAGTCGGGAGAGTCTAACAACTAGAAGGAAACAATGTTGAGAAGGCAGTAAACCCTGACAGGAAAACTACGGTGGACAGTCAGGGTCTGGAAGCTGGGTTACTCCAGGTCGGGGCCCAAAGAGGTGTCTGTGCTGGGTGGGCACTCCTCAGGAAGACAGAGGTATTTCTAGTCCACCCACATCTATGTCTCCTAGCAACCAGCCATTTGTGCTTATGAGTTTGAAATCCCCCTTATCCCTCTGTGGGTTGAAGCCAGCGGCACCTGCACTGAAAACAGTGCCCATGTCTTCCCCATGGGCACCCTACCCCCCACCCTCCCATCTGAGGCATAGAAACCCAGTGAGGACCCTAAAGACAAGGAAGACCACCACCGCCCAGCCCATAGTTTTCTTTTTAAAAATATTTTAAAATGTGTTATTAGAAAGAAGGCCGCCTAGAAACCAGTAGGCAGCTCCTTGGATCTTATGCACGAACTTAGACCATTTGAATCTGTTTTATGCTTAAATCAAAGTGCTTTGATCAAATGCGTAATCTGCCATATCTTTACATATTTGTTGTAGCAATTTGTATTAAAAGAATCACAAGTGCAAATAAAAAGTCATCTATCATTTGTTAACTAAACTGTCTTGGTTTAGTTTACAGTTCTTAAAAAGTTCTTAATTAAAACATTGAAAAATGCGGAAAAAAATGTGTTATTAGTGTGTTTGTGTACACATGTGTCCTTCCCTGTGTTTGTCATGGTGCACATGTGGAAGCCAGAAGACAACTCAGTTCTTCCTCCCACTGTGGGGCCCAGGGATCCGGAAGTGGAATTCAGGTTCTCAGGCTTGTACAGCTGGAGCTTTTAACTGCTGAGCCATCTCTTTAGCTCCCTCATGGTGTTCAATAGAAATTTATGCTGCCACTTTTTTGGTGGGGGGGGCGACAGAACTCACTCTGTAGACCAGGCTGGCCTGAAACTAACAGATGTCTACATCTACCTGCTCCAGCCTCCCAAGGACAGCGATTAAAGGTGTGAGCCACCATGCCTCGAATCCCGCCTCCCAATCTATCTAATTTTGTTCTTTCCATTTCCAGCTGTTGTGTACCAGTTCGTATGATTCATCTGTGTGTTGAGTCAACAGATGTTTATCAAGTACCTGCATACCACACCTGGGTACTGTGGTAGGTAGGTCCTAAGGACACAGGAACAACAATGTCGAATAGGACCATGCATCCAGGGAACACGAAGCTAGTAGGGGTTTTAAATACTGAGCATATGATTGACAGCCAATTAAATTATGAGATATGCTTGTAGGGAGGTAGCTCAGTTGATAGAGTGCCTGCCTTGCATGCATGAAGCCCTGGGTTTGATCACCAGCCCTCGTAAACTGGCTGTGGTAGGGTATGCCTACAACCCCAGCATTTAGGAGTTGGGGTCAGGGGGATGACAGGTTTAAGGTCATATTTGGCCACATAGCAAGTTCAAGGTCAGTCTGGAATACAGGACACCCTGGGAAAGGAGGAAGGAAAGGAACAAGGAAGGAAGGAGAGAGAAAGAAAGAAGGAAATTGTGTCAAATACTTGTGAAAGCCAGTGAAATGGCTCAGCAGATAAGAAGTTCTGTTGTGTTCAGGATCCCAGTGTACCCCCACCCTTCCTCAGGGTGAGTCTCTAAGCACAAAGCCCATGTTATGGGTCGGCACTTCCGTTAACAAGGACAGCTAGCCAGAGCAAAACTGCAGAAGCCAAAAGGCAAGGTCAGTACGTTAGAGACTTTCCCAGGACTGTGGGCTTCGAAGGATTAGGCCTTTGTTGTAGTTTTGGCAGGCGGTGTTGTCTGTGTGCTGAGTTTCACAGCCTGAATGGCATTTCCACCATGGAGTCAGTTGTGCTAAGGTCTTGGGATCTACTAGGGTCTGGGAGTCCTGTTACAGTTTTATTCCCAAGACCCACACAATGGAAGGAGAGAATTGCTTTCTATAAACTGCAGCTTCAGATAGCAGCAAGCCCCACCACGAACCTTTCCTCCAAACAAAGATAGATAAATAATGCAATGGACTTCATTTTATTCTTTAGATTTATTTTATTTTTTCAGCTTTAGTGTTTTGCCTGCATGCATGTCTGTACACTACATGTGTGTCTGGTGCCTGTGGAGCCAGAAGAGAGCATCTGATGTCTTGGCACTGGAGTTACAGATGGTTGTGAGCCACCTTGTGGGTTCTGGGAATCAAACCTGGATTTGCTGCAAGAGCAACAAGGATCCCTCCTTGAATGCGGCTTATCTGATGGTCCATCTGCCCACCCACTGTCAAAAAATTTTTTTGTGTGTGTGGTTTTTCAAGACAGGGTTTCTCTGTAGCTTTGGAGCCTGTCCTGGAACTAGCTCTTGTAGACCAGGCTGGCCTCAAACTCACAGAGATTTGCCTGCCTCTGCCTCCTGAGTGCTGAGATTAAAGGTGTGCGCCACCACCACCCGGCCAAAAAAAATATTTTTTAAAATATTTATTTATTTATTATGTATACAATAGTCTGGCTGCGTGTATGCCTGCAGTCCAGAAGAGGGCACCAGACCTCATTACAGATGGTTGTGAGCCACCATGTGGTTGCTGGGAATTGAACTCAGGACCTTTGAAAGAGCAGGCAATGCTCTTAACCACTGAGCCATCTCTCCAGCCCCCCAATTTTTTTTTAAGAGAAGAAATACTTGTGAATGTGGTGCAGGCCTGGAAACCCAACTGTGGGGAGACCGGTGCTGGCCTGTAATCCCAGCTGTGGGGAGACCGGTGCTGGCCTGCAATCCCAGCTGTGGGGAGACCGGTGCTGGCCTGCAATCCCAGTTTTCGGGACTGCTGCAGGTTGAGTTTCAGAGCTGCTTGTCTAAGAGAAAAAGAAAGCTGGGGGTCTAGCTCAGCCACAGAGTGCTCACCTAGCATTTGCTAGGCCCTGGGCTCAGTCCTAAGGACTAAAAGCGTGGGGGTCAGATTGTCGACAAGGGAGCTGCAATTTTTTTTGGTTTTGGTTTTGGTTTTTCGAGCAGGGTTTCTCTGAAGGAGTTGCAATTCTTATAGGGCATGACTGCTTTTTTTTTTTTTTCAGGGACACAGGGGAGCAAGTTCTTCCAAGGAAATGAATGGGGTCTTGTGAGGGTGGAAGTAGGAAGGGGCGGGTAAAACAGCATTTTCATTTGGAGAACAGACCCTGGCGTAAACAGGGCCAGTGGTGTGACCACTATTACCATTTTATAGATGTGGAAGTGATACCCCTACCCTCAACGTCGGATTTTGCCTAATGCCACCTAGCGGGGCTTATAACCTTAGGCCTGGTGAAGGTGGAAAGTTGTTTGTTCAACAGAGGGCAGGCTGAGAAGGAAGATTGCAGAGGAGCAGGGTGAGCCCAGCATCACACCAGCCGCGGGTGTGGTCTGTCGCAGTCATCCAGCAGAGAGCGCCCCGGAACCGTCTTGGCTCCGCGGGTTGCTGTGCTCTGGTCCCTACCCAACCACACCTACTAGGACTCCAGGACTCCTGACCCAGCAAGCTCTCGGCGCCCCGGGGCTTTTTCTTGCACACTAGCGCCTTCATATGTTTTTCTAGCTGCTTGTTCCTTAATCAAACTATGGAATAACAAACCACGGCAAGTCGCCTAGAACAGTGAGCCAGTAACCACAGACGCATGAACCTGCCTCATCCAGTCCCCAGGCCCAATCCCCGTGTAAGGAGCCACAAAAACTGCCAGCTAGTTGTTGCCACTGTGCCATATGGTGGCACGTCCCTCATGTAGGCCCAATCTTAGGTTTCTCCAGGCAGGATGACCTGGCAGCAGCTGTACCCCACCCACAGCTGGTTTCGCTTTCCTCATGTTAGAAGTGCCTCTAACCGAAGGAGGGTGGTGGAACAGGTTTCAGCGTTTTCCTTATTATTCTTTTTATATATGATCATTTGTTTGATTTCTTCTTTCTGGTGAGTTCCTCCCCTTTTTCTCAAAAGATGCCCAGAGCTGCCCTTTTTGGCACTTGTCCAAAGTCCAGGTTCTAATAGCTTTCAGCTAGTTTAATTTTAACTATAAAGCCATCTTTTGGAATAATTACTTTTTAATCCGGAAAGAGCCAGTTTGATACAAGACTATAAGAACCTCCTGCTCAGCGTTAGCAGATCCAGAGTTCCATTCATTTACTACTGCCATATCTCTTCAGGGAGGAGCTGATGGGGGAGTGGTGTTAGAACAGAAATTGTGATAGATTGATTGTGTTGAACTGTTTCAGTATTCGCTCCAGTGAACTTAATGAATGAACTTGATGTCTAAGGTTGGAGAGAATGAGGAGAGAAAATGTGAAGGCCCTTGTGCTGTTTGAGCTGCAGGTGGCAAAGAGTGACCCCTTGCCAGAGCTGTCCTGTGCACAATTAAGTGTCCTCTGATTTCTGGGACAGTCTCTGTTTCTCAGAAGACACAATGACTATTGTCAGATCACCCCTCAGTTGTCAATTCTAAAAATGTAGTTACCTAAGAGATCTGCCAGCAATCACAGACCTTTCCTGCTTAGGAGTGGCCTGGCGCGGGCAGGCTGGTAGAGATGTCCCCAGAGCGCCGCACAGCTACCTGGAATGCTTTTGATTCCATTTCTTCCCTTATGACCCCAGTCCTTTGTAATAATTACTTGTGTTTATGAAACCTTAAAGGATTTTTGATGTTTCAGACTAGAAATCAGTCTTCCTTTTTGTTGTTGAGGTGGCAAACTTTTTATTTGGCAATAAAAAAAATCAAAGATGAGAATGAGAAGAAAATGAGATGTATGATGGGGGCCAATCTAGAAAAAGGGCTGGGTTTGCTGAGGCAAACAAAGTTGGGAGAACATTACTTTACAGAAATTGTCTTTATTGTTGACTCATGCTGGGCTTGCTCGTATCCAGGGCTCTACTGGAGCACTGGGGAAGAAGGAGAGGAGGAGACCAGATAATAGGTCTGAGTAACTGTTAACAGTGGCAAATCTCCAATGAAAATCGGGGGTCTTGTCATCTAGTTGGAGATGAGAACCCTTTGACATCTTGGGGCAGCTTGGTGGCAAATCACATGTGTGTAATCTCAGCTCCAAAGAGGTGGAGACAATCAGATTAGGAGTTCAAAGTCATCCTTGGCTACATATGGAGTTTGAGATCAGCCTGGGCTACATGAGATCTTGTTTTGAAAAACAAAACAAAACAAAACCCAGCAGTCCCTCCCTGACATAAGGGCAGATGCAAGAAGTCAGTGTGCACTGTTGGTCCCTAACTCTCTGAGAGACAGCACCTGTAGTGGTGTTTGGGCATATTTGATGTCTACAACAATCCATCCATTGATCCATCTGACCCAAGCTGGAGCAGAGCAGAGCCTGGTGCTCTCCTCCAACTGAAAAAAAGGACGAAAGCAGAGTAAGTGTAAGCTTCCCATCCAAAGAAATGTTTGCTATGAAGATGACTTGGAAGGGGGCAGCAGGCAGCAAACTGTGGAGTTCAATGAGTTTCTGTTTTGTCCTTTAGTTCCTAAGACTTCCAGATCAGACTCACTCCCCATGCATTCTCTGACATCCCTTCCACACACACCTGGGCTGTGTCACAGGAGCCCTTTCCTCAGTCTTCCCTCTGCATCAAAGGTAGGGAGTGGGGTGGCGCTCTCTCCTGGGGGGAGCTGTCTCCCCAAGGCTATTCTTAGTGATGGGTTGAGGAGCCCTGAAGGTGACTGTTGGGCTTTAGTCCAGCTGGGAGGAAGGAACACAGATCCCAGATACCTATCTCATGCCACCTTGCGGAAGGAACAGATGTGTCTCAACTGGTTCAGGAGTGGGGGTCAGCAACTTTTTGTCATGAATTCTTAGCATGTCCTGATTGTTTTCCAAAATCTAGTACATGCAAGATTAGGACTTCTCTTTATCTAGATCCTATTCTTTTAAAACAATAGTGTTTGTGTGTGTGTGTGTGTGTGTGTGTGTGTGTGTGTGTGTGTGTGTGTGTGTGTGTGTGTGTGTTGAGCAGAGGGAAATATTCGGGAGTCGCTTTTCCCCTTTCACTGCATGGGCCCTGGGGACTGAACTTACCGTTGAATCAGGCTTGGTGGCAAGCACCTCTACCTACTAGACATCTTGCTAGTCCTTACGGTCTACTCTTGAAGGCACAGGGAGTCCAATGTGAACAGCAGAGTCTGAGTAAACAGAGATTACAGGGAAAGCTTGGGTTATTGGGGCAGGTGACAGAAGTCCTAGTCTATTCAGAGTGGGTGTAGACTAAAGAGACTTTTGGGGGTATGAGAAGACTGTTTCTACATTGGACCATTGAGAAATTCCCTCTCAATGCTCTAATCTTGAAGAGAAAGGAATGGAACCAAAGGCTCAAATCAGAGTACATACAGGTGACCCAATTATAAGGTTTCCTGGCTTTTTAATTAGTAGATATTAGTTGCATGGTGTTGGGCAGCAAGGTCCCAGGGCTCCAGAAAGAGCTGTGGGAGTGCTCAGCCGAGGCTCACTCTGGCTCCAGCATGGTCAGAAGTGGAAGGCAGTAGTGAAGCAGCACCCAGATTTTAACTCTGGGAAAGAAAATGCCAATGAAGACCTGGAAATCCAACTGCGACCAAGGAAGCCACAGACAAGTTGCCTCACCCGCTGCTGCCTCAAGCCCCAGAGACTGTGACAAACTCAAGTCCTATGAGTGGAACATGTGGGACAGTGCTGCTATGGGTGTTTCCAGCCTTAGACTCGCGGTCAGCAAGACTCTGTGCATCTCTGTTCACTACAGTTGTCACTTAGAAACTCATTAGATCGGAGAGGCTGAGGAAAGAACTAGACAAACTCGATGAGCGTCTCAGAGAGCGTGTGAACTAAGAAGCTTATAGCCTAGACTCGCACTCTGCTCTTCGGAGAAGATGGTGAGCTGGCCGGGCACCAGCGCTTTGTGAGACTCGGTCAGATGGAGGGGAGAAAGGTTAAGACATGAGCAAACGTTTTCTTGTACCAAGAATTATTTTCTCCTCCACAAACGTTGGAGGTTTGGTTGTCTAGGCCAGTCAGTTACCTGGGCAGAAGAATAAACTGAGGGAGAAGCCACAAGTAGGCTGGAGGAAGTGGTCAGGGCTGAATATCATGTGCTTTGATGCTGAGATGGTTGAACTCTAGACCTCACTATAAGACGTGAAGAGTCCCTCCACGTTTACAAGCTCATTAAACTACTTGTATTTTTGACTGTCTACATGTTTGCCTTAGAGAAAATACACAGAGTGCTTAACCACACCTAGCCTTCCTCAGAGCTCTGGGCTGGCAGTCTCTTCTAATTACTCCAGTGAGCGTCTCTGTCATTCACAGTCCATAGAAGACAGGCCGAGTAATTTCTGGTTTGGTATCTTTTGCAGCATAGGATGGAGGAGTGGTTCAAGTTCAGTTGAAGTCTTGACATCAGTCTGAACCGGCAGAGAATGCCAGAGTTGAGGGACAATCCCCCCACCCCTGACACACACTTTTGTGTTCTTTGATTATAGAGCCAGGAACGGGGCTTCCTTTGTCCTTCTTCCCCAGCTTTACGGTTCACCTGAAGGCTCGTCCCCCTTCCTTCTGGGCTTTTTAACTAATTAAATGTGTGTGTGAGAATATGCGTGTGTGCACTTGTGGGCACACGTGCCACAGCACAGGCGTGGCGGCCAGAGGACAGCTTGCAAGAGTCAGTTCTTTCCTTTTTACAGATGGGTCCCAGGAATGATTCTGGTTGCCAGTCTTAGCAGCAAGTGCCTTTACCCACTGAGCCACCTATTTGTTTATTTATATTATTTAATAAAATAACACACATTAGTATATGTTATGAGTATATTTCTATAATATTATTTATTTATTTAGACAGAGTCTCACTTTGTAACTTTAATTGGCCTTAAATTCACTATGTAGTCAGGCTGACCTTCAACTCTTCAGCTTCTGGCTCAGCCTCCCAAGTGTTGAGATTATAGGTGTGTGCTACCATTCCTGTTCCTTCCTCCCTCTCTCAGCTCCTCCCTTCCTCCCACCTTCCCTCCCCCTCCTTTCCATTCTTCCCTTTCTTCTGCATCCTTCCCTTCCTCACTCCTAATCTTCATTCTTTCCTTCCTTCCTACCTTCCTTCCTTCCTATAGAGTCTTATGTAGTCCAGGCTGGCATCAAACTCAGTATGTAGCAAATGATGACCTTCAGCCTCTGATCCCCCTGACTCTACCTCTCAAGTGCTGAGATTATAGGCTTGTACCGGTATGTGCAGGTTTATAGAGTGCTGGGATTAAACCCAGGGTTCTGTGCCTGCTAGGGAAGCCCTCTGTCAACATCACCCACGGCTTGGGACTCTGCCTTTGTGCCCCATGGGCTGGAATTACAAGGCGTGGGCTATCATGCCCAGCCCCATCCCCTTATAATTTGGGAAAATGAAAAGACTTTTGTCTTTTTGCTTCTTCAACCCTTCTCCTTTCTTCTTATCTCCCCTCCCTCCCTCTCTGCCTCCCTTCCTTGGATGTTTGTGAGACCACATGTAAGTCAGTGTTCATAAAGTCCTTTGGATCACTTCAAGAAGGGTGTAGCCAGGCTCATGATCATACCTGGGTCTGCTCACAGTCCCCACTAGATTTTCTATCTCCTGGCCTGGGAATGGTGCCCAAGACAAGATAGGTATGCCACCCAGTCAGTTACAAATGGTCCTGTGCTGGGGAGTTGGTTTTTCCTGACTTAACATCAACAGCCTTATCTCCAAAGGGGCTGAGTGCTTCAGCGGCTCCTGTTCCTTACCATCTCTGAGGTGAGTGTACTTCCTCCCTGTCTCCGCAGCTAATAATAGGTGGGATCAAAAGCCTGTGTCCTCTTACACACCTTTATGAGATGTTTTTAAAGGGGAGGCATCAGGAAAACGGTTAACCTCTTCACCCGGCATCCTAGTGAGGCAGAAGGCCCACTTTCCTAAACATAAAGGCAGTCACAAGCCTTGTAACCTCCATGCCACTGGGCTTTGTGGGTCAGGCTGCCTGACCACAGCAAAACAGGTCCACGATCAGAGGTGCTGACGCTTGGACAGGCACCTCTTTCTATAGTAGCTCCCTTTGGACAGTGGCCCTCCATTCAGCCTGTGACATGTAAAGTCTGTCAGAGGCCTCCTTCACCTGAATACCTCAAGGGTAGTAAAGGAGCTGCACTTAAAAAAATATTTAATTTTTAGTGACATGTATGAGTATGTGCATGTGAGCACAGGTCTCTGCAGAGACTAGACGTGTCAAATCCCCCTGGAACTGGAGTTGCAGGTGATTGTGAACTGCCCCACATAGGTGCTAGGAATTGAACCCGGGTCCACTGCAAGGGCAGTAGAGTCTTTTAATCACTGGATCTCAAGAGTCACCCCCTCCCATCCTTTTGTTCGCATTTCAGTGCTTGGGTTTACTCTAGGGCCTGGAACATGTTAGGTGAACATTGTACCAATGAGCAATATCCCAGGAAGATCAGGAGTTCAAGGCTAGCCTTAGCTGCATAGTGAGTTTAAGGTTAAGGCCAGATTGGACTGCAGGAGTCACTGTCTTAATTTTTTTCTATTACATTTATTTATTTGTGTGTGTTTGTGTATGCGCGCTGGCACATGGAGGCCACAGTGTGAATGCGGAAGCCAGGGAACCACTTGCGAGACACACATGAGGCCTAACTCGGACCATTAGGCTCATCGGCTAGCACCTCTAAATACTCAGCCATCTGGCTGGCCCAACTCTGTCTTAAAAAGATAAAAATAAATAAACGAAAATTACAAAAAAATTGTGAGTGGCCACTCTGGAGATGGACAAAAGTATGGGAGCCAAATGCTTGATCCCAGGGGAGCCAGCAAGCCACCCTACACACATACCATTTCTGGGCTTCTGCCACCAAGTACCATCCTTGGTGGTGAGGGGGCCTTTTTGAGTTTTGTTTAGATGTAGAAGCCAGAGGTTAAGCAAGTGTCTTCTATTGCTCTCCAGTTATAATAATAATTTACTTTTAAAGACAAATTCTCAGCCCACCCTGGCCTAGAACCCTCTGTTTGGATGAGGATGACTTTGAATTTCAGATCTTGTCTCTGCTTTCCCAGCGCTAGACTGATTAAAGGTGTGCACCCCCCACCTGACCTTTTTTCCCTTTTGTGGAGTAATAGAGCCTCACACATGTTAGGCAGTTAACATATAAGTAAGGTATACTCCAGCTTATTTTTATTTTTGTGGTGCTGAGGATTGACCCTAGAGCTTGTATGTGTTAGGCCAGTGCTTATGGATCTATACTCCAGGTTATTTTGTGTGTGTGTGTGTGTAATGGGGGGGGGATAAAAATATGTTGGCAAAGCTAATAACCTGCAATTCCACCAAGGTGTTAGTTAGTCCAGGAAGATGAGGACCTACACCCTCACCCCTGTCCTTTCCATGTGGCCCTTCCTCCTTTGCAATCACCAGGAGGCACACTTGGAATGAGAATGGATCTTATCTTTCCACTTGGACACTTCCTGTGCTTCTGGAAAGCCAGGCACTTGTCTTAGGGGCATGTGTCCATGCAAATGCACACGCATGAGGGGTAGAATTCTGCTCTCCTGCAGCGATCACCGCCAGACAGTTGAATGTTTCGCACTCAGCCAGAGTGAAGACTGAGAGATACCGCGTGCTGGAAAGACAGCTGGCAGTGCAGCAGGTGTTTGATTTCTGGGACTAGAGAAGACAGCTTCATCTCCAGCCAGCAGCACCCACCTTTCGGAGGGCGACAGGATCCTCTAGGACGGCCGGAAGTCCGCTTGTAGGCCGTGCTTTCATTTGCATAAAGGGGCGGGCTCTTAGCTGGGCGGTGGCAGCGCACGCCTTTAAACCAGCAGAGACAAGCAGATCTCTGAGTTTAAGACCAGCCTGGTCTACAGAGCGAGTTCCAGAACAGGCTTCAAAGCTGTAGAGAAACCCTGTCACAAAAAACAAAAGGGGGGGGGCTGGCTCTTTGGGAACTGGTTGTATAAACAAGGCTTTGAGTAGGACAGAGGTTATTTTTGGCTGTATAGTGAATTGGGGGCCAGTCTGGGTTTTATGGGACTCTGTCTCAAAACAACCAAACAAGTGTGAGACCGTGAACTGTCTGAAATGTTTTGTTGGCTAGGACATGATGCAGAGGTGGTGTTCTGACTTCACATCACTCTCAGGGTCGTGTTTTGTGGAGAATAAGCTTGACCTAGAGCCACAGTGCAGCACTTGGGGACAGACCCAGGTTTGTGTTTACTGTAGACACTGCTCTGGGATACAGGTCTAAAAACCTAACCTGCTAAGCCAGAGGTGGGGACTTAAAAGGCAAACCAGCTCCCATTAGATACATGGGGAAGGGGGTCTGGTCACTCCCTAGAGAGGGTACCCCATGCAGACTGACCTGTAGCTGCTGCCCCAGGGGAGTAATATGGCCAGTCCTCTGTCTTTGCTCTATCCTACCTGGTTTTCCTTCTTAAAACAGGAGGCAGGGAATAAGGTTGTTTCTCTAGACGCTTCTTAGTAGGGTGAGTGTTGTACACAGGAGTGTCCTTGGGCCCAGTGCCAGGCCAATCCCACCCAGGATCTCTATTCCTCATTCAGGAGTGCTGTAATCAGCAGGTTGATTCAAAACTGGGAGGGGCTGGGAAACCCCTCTGGCAGGAGATTTCGAAATGAGATTTGGATTAGAAAAAACATAGTCAGTAGGGTTCTAAGGCACAAAAGAGACAGGAAGAACTCCTTCCCGTCCAGGTCTCCACACTCCGCTGGATAGCGGGGTTAAACAGGAGCGCCTGGAGCAGAGGGGCAGCAGCTGAACAGAAGAATCCAAGCAAGCTCTTGCAGCCTGACCCCATCCTTGACAGCAGCACCCTGTGCTGCTCCGTTCACCAGGCAAAAACACACCTGCCACAGAGCTTGCTTTCGGTCTAGGGCATGTCAGCACCAGCAAGGGGTAGATTAAACCCAGGACTCCCATGGGAGAGGCAGCAGGGGGAGAGCTGGCAGGCAAACTGGGAGAAAAGTGTAGCCTCACTGTGTGAGCTGGGAAATGGAGCGAGTGACAAAGGAGGGGAAAGGAGGTGTGGGTACTCACAGCTTTGGTGGTCCCAGACCAAAGGGTAGCACCTCACTCTGCTGACGGGCCCACTGTACCCTGTATCACATGGTTTTTCCTGTGCTTGAACTCAGAACATCTGGCATGGTTTAGGGTTGCAGGTTGCAGGTCCCTGTGGCATGAGGAGCATGGAGGAAGATACTGGCTGGATCGAGAGAGAGAGGGAGAGACTGACATGAGGTAGGATAAACCAAAGAAGTAGAAGAATGAGGAAAAGAATTCCCAAATAGGAAAAGGTGGATGGGACATCGTTGAAAGAGGAAAAGGAAAGAGGAGTTTGAGGCTGGGTGTGGTAGCTTCTCGTAGGAGCACTGGGCGGCAGAGGTGGGAGGACAGCCACATGTTCAAGGCCAGAGGAACTACAGCAAGACAGCCTGAAAATACATAAATAAATAAATACAATTTAGGAGAAGATTGAGTCGAGGCTCGTGCTTCTCATTTAAAAAATGTGGCATGCCACAGCTGAGTCTCCAAGCGTGGCCAGTGCTTAGCAAGTTTGTCCTGGCAAATCCATTTCAGCTGGGCAAACTGAAGACAGCCGGACTCTAGAAGGCCATTCAGGACCATGCCCGTGAAAGCTGACAGTGGGGCTGCGAGAACTCGCCCAACGGCTCCGAACAAGAGGGGCTTATGATTCACAAGCATGCCTACCTGCCTCGTGCAGGGTGGGGACCCATCTAACCGGAATCACCGCCCAGCCTCTCCCAGTTTCCTTAGATGACAAGCCTTGGCATCCTTGGTCCACCCAACTCAGCCCCCAAGCATTTTGCCAAGGCATCAGTAAACAAGCATAGGTGAAGGAGGTCTTTGAATTTTGTGTTGTTTTTCTTCTGTGCCCAGTACATGACTAGCCAAGATGTCTCATCAGGAGCTTTAACATTCTTACCTCAAAGATTGCCAAATAGTCTTCTGATTTCAGGGCAAGCGTTTTATTTTACCACACTAAGGACCTGGAGATCCAAAAATTTGCCTGAATTGTATATGAAAAATTGTCCCTCATTGCTAACGTGCCCAGTATTCTCCTGTAAACCTGATCTCAGCAGCTTGCTTGCCTTTCTTGCCAGACTTAAATAAAAATGGAAATCCTTAGTTGTAACATACAACATGTGTTTAGGGCTTTGTAGTTCCAAAGCAGGGAGCTCCTCACTCCTCCCAATTCCGCACCCTGCCGCAGCAGTTTATAGATTCCTAGTCTCAGGAGAGCAAAGCATCTTCCTCAGTGCCAGCTGGCCGACCTTGATGAAAGGGTTGTAGCTCAGTGTCACCTAGTGTGTTAGCCTTGAACTCACAATGTAGCTCCTACTTGTCATTCCTCACACCTCAGCCCGGGATTACATTCATGAACCAAAACCCATCCCACCATTACTTTGTGACTGTTGTGTTTCAGACTAGGTTCATCTTAACCTCCCTCTTCTTGAGGATGTCCTTCTCCGCCTCTCAAGTGCTGGCACACAAACTCCTTTTTGTTTGGTTTTCTTTAGTTCTCCTTTTTGTTTTTCTTGGGATAATATGTCACTAGATAGCTCAGGTTAGCATGGAAATTGCTATGTAGCTCAGGCTGGCCTTAAACTTGTGGCAATAGTTCTTCCTACCACATCCTGGGATTACAAGACTACACCATCACGTTCATCTTGTTAACAGCTGTGCTGTACTTTTCCTATAGTGAAATGGAAAGCCAGGCATGTGGCACACACCTTTTCCAAGCACTTGGGAGGCAGAGGCAGGTGTAGTACTGTGAGTTCAGGGCTGCCCTGGTCTACAGAGTGAGTTTCAGACCAGCCAGGACTACAGAGTATGAAACTCTGTCTCAAAAAAAAATCCAATTTTATTTCTTTGATTATGAAGGAAGGTGAAATTTTTAATAAGACTTATTATTTAAAGCTATCTCATGAATAGCTTACTCACACTAATTTGCTAGTTTTCTTACCTCTTTTTTTTTCAAGATAGAGTCTTATTATGTAGCCCTGGCTGGCTTGGGACTTGTCATGTAGACCAGGCTAACCTCCAACTCACAGACACATCTCCCTCTACCTTCTGAGCTCTGGGAATAAAGGCCTGTCCCACCCACACTTAGCTTTAATTTTCTTTATTTTTATTATTGGTTGATTTTTTTAATTCTACTTTTTGTTGTTTGTTTGATTTTTTATACTTTTTTATTGATATTTATTGAGCTCTACATTTTTCTCTGCTCCCCTCCCTGCCTCTTCCCTCCCCCCTTCAATCCTTCCCCAAGGTCCCCATGCTCCCAATTTACTCAGGAGATCTTGTCTTTTTATACTTTCTACTTCCCATGTAGATTATATCTATGTAAGTCTCTCTTAGTGTCCATATTGTTGTCTAAGTTCTATGGGATTGTGGTTTGTAGGCTGGCTTTCTTTGCTTTATATTTAAAAACCACCTATGAGTGAGTACATGTGGTAATTGTCTTTCTGTGTCTGGGTTACCTCACACAAAATAATGTTTTCTAGTTCCATCCATTTTCCTGCAAAATTCAAGCTGTCGTTATTTTTTTCTGCTGTGTAGTACTCCATTGTATAAATGTACCACATTTTTTTTTTATCCATTCTTCGATTGAGGGGCATTTAGGTTGTTTCCAGGTTCTGGCTATGACAAACAAAGCTGCTATGAACATAGTTGAGCACATGTCCTTGTGGCACAATTGAGCATCCTTTGGATATATACCCAAAAGTGGTATTATTGGGTCTTGAGGAAGGTTGTTTCCTAATTTTCTGAGAAATCACCACACTGACATCCAAAGGGCTTGCACCAGCTTGCATTCCCACCAGCAATGCAGAAGTGTTCCCTTTTCCCCACAACCTCTCCAGCATAAGTTGTCATCAGTGTTTTTGATTTTGGCCATTCTCACAGGTGTAAGATGGAATCTCAGAGTTGTTTTGATTTGCATTTCTCTGATGACAAAGGATGTTGAACATTTCCTTAAGTGTCTTTCAGCCATTTTAGATTCCTCTGTTGAGAGTTCTCTGTTTAGGTCTGTATTCCATTTTTTTTTATTGGATTACGTGGTGTTTTGGTGCCCAATTTCTTGAGTTCTTTGTATATTTTAGAGATCAGACCTCTGTCTGATGTGGGGTTAGTGAAGATCTTTTCCCATTCTGTAGGCTGTCATTTTGTATTGTTGACCTTTGCTTTACAGAAGCTTTTCAGTTTCAGGAGGTCCCATTTATTAATTGTTTCTCTCAGTTTCTGTGCTGCTGGGGTTCTATTTAGGAAGTGGTTCCCTGTGCCAATGCGTTCAAGTGTGCTTCCCACTTTCTCTTCTATAAGGTTCAGTGTGGCTGGCTTTATGTTGAGGTGTTTTTTTGTTTTGTTTTGCTTTTTGTTTTTGAGATAGGCTATTGTAGAGTTCTGGCTGGCCTTAAATCACTATATAGCTGAGGATGATCTTGAATTTCTGATCCTCCTGCCTCCTTTCCCAAGGCCAGAATTACAATTGTGAGCTACCAAGTGTGACTTTATTTGCTAGGTTTGTTTGTTTGTTGTTTTGTTGTTGTTTTCTAGACAGGGTTTCTCTGTGTTGCCCTGGCTGTCTTGGAACTCACTCTGTAGACCAGACAGGCCTTGAACTCAGAGTGATTCACCTGCCTCCGCTTCCCAAGTGCTGGGATTAAAGGTGTGCACCACCACCACCAAGCCTAGGGAGTGTGCATGTGTGTGTTGTGCATTTCATTTTTCTTATGGCTATGTAACATCTCTCCCCACCCTCACCCCTGCTAGAGGATTTTACTAAACTGCCATCTTGATTTGTCCAAGAACTTGTCACATTAAGACTACAAACGTTACCTGCTAAACAGATGGAACACGTGTGGTGGCACATACCCGATTTGACCCCAGTCTCCAGGAATAACAAACTAACAAACAGCAGAAATATGCCTAGTATTGAAGTACTTGGAGGACAGCGGCAGGCAGATATCTCTATGAGTTCAAGGTCAGCCTATTCTACACAATCAAGGCAACCAGAACTACAAAGTGAGATCCTGTCTCAAAAACAAAACAAAACAAAACAAAATAGAAAAAGGTGCGTGCCAGAGATACATGTTGCCGCCATATTCTAGGCCTAACTACCAGATATACACATGCTGATTCTAACAGGAACCTCTAAGAGCTCCTTCAGGGAGGGTGGAAGTGTAGGGGTATTATATTTTTATGGAAATGGAACAGAGACCCCATGTCCGCTGGTCCCTCTTGCTTCTAGGAAGGCCCTAATTGGCAGGATTGTGCAGGCACAGGCTGGGGTGGCCAGCTTGCCCTCTTCCTCCAAGTCGCAGGGAGGTCCGGTCCTTTGCTCTGCTATTACCGCTGGCAGATTGTTTGTGCCGTTGGCAGAAGGGACTCAAGTCTTTCCAGTTCTCCTGGTCTCTTCCAGCGACTCATCCACCCGCTGCTGCTTGTGGGGAGAGGAAGGCACCTCAGCCTGTTACCTAGGGCCCCCCCATAAGCGGAGGAGGCAAGGAGAGGGCCAGGCTCGAGCCGGCTGGACTGGCTGAGCTGAGGAGGTGAGCATAGGCTGAGTTTCTTACATGGTTGTGGAAAGTGGACTGGAGGGAGGAGGTCAGGGTATGTTGGGGGTGGATGCTGGGAGTTCACCAGGGCTCCGACAGGGAACATTCTGACCTACTCTGCAGCTCCGAAGCACCTTCCCTCTGCTGTCCCCTCCTGTCGCTTAGAGGGGCAGACCAAGTAGCAGCCCTGCAGCTCTCACCAGGTCTTTGGCTTTCCCTTGGAAGTAAGCTTCACATGTCCGCACTGTTCTTTGTCACATCCACACACCTCCAGCAAAGCCAGTGCCCTAGAGAGAGCACACGATGCATTCGGCTTGGCAGGCCCATCTCTCTGTGTCTATGAAGTGACAGTATCGACTCTTCAGAGTAGAAGGGCTCGGTGAGATGCCAGGTGGCAACACAGGCGTCAGGTGGGAGGCACGGTTGGTGTGGATGCTGGGCCTTCCGTCCCTTCCTTATTCTTTTCTTCAGTGTCCACATGGAGTGGCGCCAGGGAGCTTGAGAAATGTCTGCTTGAGGCCAGTGTCCATGGAGGACTGGATGGCATCCCTGGACCTCAGTATGCCTGCTGTTTTCTCACCACAGGTGTGCCCACCCTTCTGTGGCTGTGAACTTCCAAAGGGGTGCTCTTGTTCATCTTTGGACCCCCAAAGCTGCCACACCACACCTGATGTAGTGATTGGTGGCCACAGAAACCATCATAAGGAAATCAAAAGAACCTCTGTTTTCAGAAACTGAGAAGTTCCAGAGACAATAGCCAAACTTTGGAGTGCAGCAGACCCAGCTTAGATGGTGGCTCATCAATCACGTGTGACCTAGAGCAAGATGGTTCATCTCCCTGAGCCTCAGTCCTCTGGCCAAAAATAGACACACTAATAGCTACCTCTGCAGGTTGTTGTGGGGATTAGAGATGATGTCAGAGACAAACCCCAACACGCCATAGCCCAGCGCATAGTAGGAGCTCGGTAAACGGAAGCAGTGACTACCTGTGGCACAGGATTGTTTGTGTTCTATGCTCACAACCAGTGACACATAGGTCTTGGAGCCATAGCAAGTGACACGTAGCCCTTGGGGCCCCAGGGACTTCTCTTCCTTTGTTCTTCACATGAGTGTGGGGTCTCGCCTGGTGTGTTCTGCAGTGACAATATCGGCATCTTGACTGAGTAGCCTCACCTGCCGTCTGCTGTGGGCAGCTGCTGCCTGGACTTCTTGTCTGTTGATGATAGGGGCTGGGGTAGAGATGGGAAGGGCCATGTCCTGTCAGCTCAGGTCAGAGGCTGGAAATGAAACAGATGGTGACACGGTGACCCAGTCACCACCACTCACAACTCTGGCCACCTTTAATGTTCCTGCTGACTTTGAGACAGGGTCTCATTGTGTTTTAAAAGTTTGGTTTGACGCCAGCCAGTAGTGGCGCACGCCTTTAATCCCAGCACTCGGGAGGCAGAGGCAGGTGGATCTCTGTGAGTTCGAGGTCAGCCTGATCTACAAGAGCTAGTTCCAGGACAGGCTCCAAAGCCACAGAGAAACCCTGTCTCGAAAAACAAAAAAAGGGGCTGGAGAGATGGCTCAGAGGTTAGAGCACTGGCTGCTCTCCAGAGTTCCCAAGTTCAATTCCTAGCAACCACATGGTGACTCACAACCATCTGTAATGAGATCTGGTGTCCTCTTCTGTCATGCAGGCAGAACAGTATACATAATAAATCTTTAAAAAAAATCATTACCTTTTGTTTGCAGAGTGAAAAAAAAGAAAAGAAAAAAAACCAAAAAACAAAAAAAAAAGTTTGGTTTGGATAGGAATGAATGCAACCGTTTTATAGGAGTCCCTCCATGGCTTTACTAAAAGGTCCATGGTTTCAGCTCCCAGGTCCACCACGGTTAAAAAAAAATTCATGGAAAATGATGTATCTTGAGATGAGAGGGAGGAGAGCAAGCACACGTCCATACAACTTTATAGATTAGCAGAGACAACTGGCTAACAAACACTATGACCCCAAAGAAAGATAGGAAGATCCAATTTGTTATGTTTTTAAAACTACATTTATTTCTTTGTGTATACATGGAGGTCAGAGGGCACCTCACAAGAGCCAGTTCCCTCCTTCCACTGTATTTGTCCTGGGGATTGAACTCTGGTGCTCAGGTTTGGTGGCAAGTGCCTCTACACAGTGAACCATCTTCCTGGCTCTGGAGATCCAGTCTGTAACGCGCCTGCCTTCTCCAGCCTGGATCTCTATTCTCCATTAATCCTCCATTAATCTTGCTATGGCCCCCTTATGCCTCCAGCCTGGTGTCTACAGTGGGAGATTCAGGCAGGGGGTAGAGTGGAAGACATTGTTGCATCAGAAGAAGCCAACATGGCCCTTCCTGCCTGTCAGCCTGGGCAAAAGAACAGCTGTCCAAACAGGATCCAGTAACTTAGGGACCGGCTAGTAGGGGTGGGAAGGAAGCATGTTGGTTTTGGACAAGAGAATGGGACAGCTTAGGCCGGGTGTCTGCCACCACCTGGGAGAGGAGACCCAGAGGATGGGTCATAGAACCCCTTCCCACAGGAAGTCAGGCCCTCACCACCTCAACCACAGCCAGGCACAACATCTCAACTGATCCCACACTTTCCTTCTCATTTTGTCCATTCACCAACATTTCCTCCCAGGTCTGCCTTTTTAGGGATGGCCATTATATCTGGAAGTCATGGCCACAGTACTTTTACCCAGTCTCATAGGATTGTGGGTGAAGGAGCCTTGGAGATTACTTTTGCCCTGCCTGTTAATCCCTGGAATGGGGCCTTGTAGTATTTCTCAGCCAATACTCCCATGGCCAGGCCAGGCCAGGGCTGGAAGGCTCTTAAGTTCTTTAATGGTGTCGGCACCCACCTAGCTCTGGTATCTCACTGGTCCAGGTTCTGTGGTAGGAACCAGCTGAAAAAACAGCTGAAGAACTTGTCCTTGGGCTGACAAGCTGGTTCAGTGAAGAAAGGTTTTTGTCACCAAGTCTGAATACCCTGAATTTGATCCCCATGACCTATAGCATGGTAGAAAGGAATGGCTGGCTCCTGAAAGTTGTCTTTGGGTCTCTGTGTACCACCAGTGCACATGCATACACACAAATAAGTAGGTAAAATATGATAAAAAACTGGGAGTGGTGGTACAGGCCTTTAGTCCCAGCACTTGGGGGTCAGAGGCAGGTGGATCTCTGTGAGTTTGAGGCCAGCCTGGTCTACAGAGTGAGTTCCAGGCCAGTCAGAGATACATAGACTTTGTCTCAAAACAAATAATAATAATAATAATAATAATAATAATAATAATGATAATAATATATTTTTAAAGAGACTTTCTTTCCTCCTAGTGACATGACTTTTTCCTAGCCTGCCTCTCCTCAAGAGCCTTTTTGCCAGCGTCAGGCAGCCTCCTCTCCGCTGTGATTTGTCAGGATGCTTTCTTCAGAGGGTCCCTGAAGCAAGGCCTCAGACTCTTCAGAGCAGAAAGGGACTTTCAAACATAGAATCCACACATTTTGTAGCTGAGGAAACTGAGTGGCTGCCTAAGGTCTCACAGAGAGTGGAGAGGGCTGAACCTGCCCTGCCTCTTGATTAAGGCCCAGGAGGCATTCAGAGTTGTGGCAGCAATGCTTCATCTTGCTTTGTTTGTTTATTTTCTAAGAGTTAGGCTGAGCCTTCCAACTGAGTCACTCTTTCTAGTCTTTTCTTTCCTTTCTGTGAGTTCACGAGCATTTCCATAGCTCTGCTAACTTGGGAATGACCCTTAGACCTGGAAGTCATGACCTCCTTTCATACCAAAGCCCTGAATTTTGGCTCTTGCTCTCTCACACTAATCCTGCTGACCAGGCCGGCCTCCAATTCCAAATCCTCCTGCCTCAGCCTCCAAATGTTGGGACTATGGGTGTGTGACCTTATAACCAGTGGAGACTACACTTTTTGTTGTTGTTGTTGTTTTTGTTTGTTGTTTTTCGAGACACGGTTTCTCAGTAGCTATGGAGCCTGTCCTGGAACTAGTTCTGTAGACCAGGCTGGCCTCAAACACAAGAGATCCGCCTGCCTCTGCCTCCTGAGTGCTGGGATTAAAGACGTGCACCACCACTGCCTGGCGAGACCACACTTCTGAGATTGCATTGTCTGTTTTTTACAGGGAGCCCACATCTTATTAACTTATTGAATTTTGCCTCATTTGCACCATTGTGTAGTTCTCTGCTAGCAGTGTGTAGAGACTTCTTGGCACAGGCAGGGTTGGCCTAGGTGATGCTAATCTGACCCTACTCCTGGCCGCGAGACTCCCCTTTACTGGGCTTGAGGACAATGATAGACTCTACCTGAGGCTGCCTACAGAGTCAGGTGAGGTCATCTGTGTAAAGTGCTTCCTGTACCGGGACCAACAAGTGCTGGGTGGTCTCCCTAGGAGCCGATTGGATTCTTTCGTCCCATCTTTAGGGATATGAGGTTCCTTTCCCTTTGGTCCCACACTGACAAGCAGTTGGGAAGGGGCTAGGATAAGTGCCCCAAGTGTTTATCCAGAACTAGAATCACCCCAGATCCTAGGTGGGATACCTGATCATTAGGCAGATGAAGAAACCCCAAGAGAAGCCCCTACTGCCATCCTCTAGATCAGAACAGGCTGCACTGGGGTTAGAGATACATACTGACCACCTGAGACCTAGCTCCATCCAGCTGGATTCCTTTTTATTATTGTTATTTTGAGACTGGGCCTCACATCACCATCCATCTTATTGAGTAGCTGAGACAGCTTCAGCTTCTGATACACCTGTGTTGTTTTGTTGCTGTTGTCTGAACTCCTAAGAGATTACATGTATCATAGCTCCCAGCTCAGGATAGGGCAGGCTCTCACTGTGTAGCCCTGGCTGGCCTAGAACTCGATCTGTAGATCAGGCTAGCCTCAAACTCAGAGATCCAGCTGCCTCTCCATCTCCTGAGTTCTGGGGTTAAAGGGCTTGTTGCCAAGCCCAGCTTAGGTCAGGGTCTTGTTTTGACATAAACCTAGGCAACTGAGAAGAAAAAAGGCTTGGCAAAACACAGCAATTGTTTTAATGAATTTCTCTGCATGAAGGAAAAAGAAGTCTAAGAGGAAAACCCCCAGAAATCCAGAAAATATTAGTTCTCTGACTTACTAGTTGAATAGGTTATAAAACAAGATAACAACACTAGCTTACGGTGGCCTCGGACTGGCAATGAACTTAAGGATACAGAGATGTAAACACAGTGCTTCCTGACATTCACCCTCGAGAATGTAGGAGGATAAGCAGCCCAGACACACCAAGGTAAAATAAAGCGATTCTCCATATTAATCTCCACTGAGTCCAGCAATAGTCTCAGAAGATTCTGTCCTCCTGAGTGAGCCCGAGGCTATGGCAGATCCTGGGTTTGAGCACACACTGCAGAGGAGGCAGGGGAGGTTGTACTGTGTTTGGCTTTCGGGAGCTTCCCAGCCTATTATGTTCTGGGCCTGTCTTGTGCATCTGTCTTTCATTCTCTGCAGGTTGCCTGTAACTCCTTGGACCCATAAGACACATACCCTTTTGACCTACAACCTTTTCCTGGTCTCAGCAGGATACCCAAACACACCAGTGGACAAAGACCCACTCCCCCAGAGGAGCCATTCAGTCCAAAGGCATTTGGAAAACAAGATGACAGAGACATTTTATTACCTATCCAACAGGTTCCCTCTCAAAGTTTCTGGTATGTGGATTATTATTCTGTCTCAAATTTTGTTGCTGCTGAAGAATTTTTGACTTAGCCAGGAAAAAAACCCAGATTGCTGGCCTGTTGCTGCCTTTGTCTTAGTACTTCAGACAGTGGACTTGGACTTGGTGTCAAAAAATCACTAGCCCATCTGGCCGAATAGTGTCAGTAGGACCCGCCCCCAGCCATAACCACACCCAACAGTCAGCTGTCATCAGGCTTACCAGGAAAACTGGGGCCTGGAGAAGGATGTGGAAGGAGGTGATGCCAGGGAGGGAAGAGAGAGAGGTGAGGTACTGTCCATGGGCAGGGCAGGAGGAAGGTCTTTAATGGAACATCTCAGAGAACAGGGAGGGTCTGCATCACCACCCCCAGATCCTAGGCACAGAGGAGGTTTGAAATGTCCAGGATAAATAGAACCAATGGGGTTGGAGAAAAACCCAGCTCCATCCCCTTTAAAAACAGTCTTACTGTGGGCACCAAAAATATATTAATATCTGTACATTTGTCATATCTAAAAAAAAAGGCAAAAAAACCCTCCTTGGCACCTTGTAGTTGGCTTGTTAAGAATGAGGCGATATGGAAAGGCCATGAGTGCACATTCAGATGTGACTAAATCACACATAAAGCTGTGTGACATACACACAAGCATGCACATGGCTGTACACATGTGGGGCAGAGCCTTTGGAACCCTGAGAATTAGCCCTGTGGGCACGTGAGCCACTGCCAGCCCCACCGCCACAGTAGTTTGCAGGGATGCTCTTTGCTGCTGTCGACTCTGCAGTCCATGGGGATCCATTGCCCGTCTTGTACTCCAGCTCGCCTCTCAACACATCTCCAATGTCCAGCCACAAGGAAGCAAGGCCTGGCTCTGTAAGCAGCTGTCTCTAATCACTTGACCTCGCGCCCGCTCAGACACAGGCGCCCATCGTCCCGGGCTCAGAAGGACCCTGCCTATAACACAGACTTCCCAAAGTGAGCACAAGACAGTGCCTGAGTGCGCAGGTGTGCCTGGCATGAGGCAGTAGGGCTCTGGTCCCGATCCCTGGTGTTCTGGCAAGAGGCTGCAGGAAGGTGAACCCGCTAGGCAGCAGGGAGTGAACCTGGTCCTTCCTGCAGGCCTGTGCTGCTCAGAGGTGGGGGCTGCCCTGCAGCAGGGAAGTGACAGTGTTCTGCAGGGCCACAGCTACTTTCTTGGAGGTCTTGCGTAGCAGTGGGCTGTCGGGGTGGTTCTCCTTGAGGTGCAGGACGTGACCCTCCTGACTCTCGGAGGTGCAGCCGCACTCCTCACACACATACAGCTTGGCCCGGCGCTCCTTGTACGCATACTTCTGCTGCACGCCGTGGATCTTCTTGAGGTGGGACTCCAGAGAGCAGCGCTGGGTGAAGGCCTTGTCACACAGGCTGCACTTGTAGGGCCGCACACCTGTGGACAACAGGGGGCGGCATCAGGACCTGACAGGGACTGTGGAGCCTGTCCAAAGCATCTGTACACACAGGTCAGGACACCTGAGTGCCAAGTAACCAAGTGATTTGGGAATCAAGTCCTTGTCTATGAATTCAGGACTCTGCCCTAAGCTTCAGGATGTGCCTCCCAGGTCCTAGGCAGGTCAGAGGCATGCCCTCTGGACACAGACTTCACTTACCAGTGTGGGTTCTGACATGTCTCTTGAGGTCAAAGGTGTCATTGAAGCCCTTTCCACAGTATGTGCAGAGGTGCCTCTTGACGTCATTGTGACATTTCATGTGTCGGTTCAGCATGCGCTGGTAGGTGAAGGCCTTCTGGCAGATGTGACAGGTAAAAAGGTCCCCATTTGGACTGTCCCCCAAGGTCACCTGTGGGTGAGGACAGTATTTGTGGCAGATATCTAGAAATCAGTGCTATAGGCTGGCAGATATGCCAGCCTCTACCATCCCCACAACACTCTCGAAAAGCAGGCCCACCCTCCAGAGCCAATAACCTGTGATGTGACACCTGCTAAGAGGAGATGCAAAGGACTTCTGGGTATTGGCCCAGCTTCCTTTGGGTCCCCCTTTTGAGGCTGTCACTGTGAACTTCCCATCCTCCTGTCTTTATCTCCTAAGTGCCAGGGTTACAGGAATGTGCCATTATGCCTGGTCCGTGTGGGGCTGAGGGTTGAGGTCAGGGTTTTGTTAATGCAAGGCAAGTCCTCTGCCCACTGAGCTAAATCTCCAGCCTTAGAAATAGTTTTCTTTCTTTTTATAAAAAATTATTTTATGTTTATGGGTGTTTTCCCTGCATGTATATGTCATGCCTGTGCACCACATGCTTGCCCAGTGCCCATGGAGGCCAGAAGTCTTATCCCTTGAAACTGGAGTTACAGACAGCTGTGAGGGGCACTGTGGGTGCTGGGAATTGAATCCAGGTCCTCTGGAGAAGGGCTGGAAGACTGATGAGCCATTTCTCCAGCTCCATCATTTTCTTTTTTTTTTTCACATGCTATTTATGTCATTTTCTTTATTAATTTTGGAAAATTTCAAATTTATGCAATGGTGGAAAGACTAATGTCATGATTCCTTGTCCATTACCCAGTGCAGGTCTTACTCCATCTCTATTACCCTCCTGCTCCTTGTCTGGGTCATGTGACACACCCTGGTGCCACCACCAGACACTGTTTAGAGCGGCTGTGACAGCATTCTAGGTGTGACCACAAAGGTGTGGCTGAGCGGCCAGGTCTCTTCCTTGACTCTGTTCACAGTGACTGGGCTCTGTCAGGGGCCTGCCACTAGCCATTCCTCCTGAGATCCTGGATATCTGTCATACCACCCTTCCATTTGCCACCCCTCCCTTTATCCTGCTTTTGGTACTCAGAGAATTCCCTGTCTCTTGCCAATTAAGGTCCTTTGAGCCGGGCATGGTGGCGCACGCCTTTAATCCCAGCACTTGGGAGGCAGAGGCAGGTGGATCTCTGTGAGTTCAAGGTCAGCCTGGTCTACAGAATGAGTTCCAGTACCAGTCCTCTGTCTCCTGCGTTCTGCTCTCCCTCCCTGTAGGGATCTGAAGGGTAGAGGAAGGCCTGGCAAGGAGGATTAGGGGTGCTTTAAAATCAAGAGGGCCCTAGTGACCAATGCAGCCTTTTTGCTGCCACCCTCCCGTCATCCACCCTGGCCTTTGCAGGTAGGAAGAGAAGGGACATAGCCGTCCTTCCAGTCGTAGCTAGTCTTGGGACGTGAGGGACAGCCCCAGAAGGACACCCTTCTGCTAGATCTCTGCTGGCAGGTGCTCCCAGGCTTTGGGGCTTTGGGGAGTGTCCACCCAGCCAGGGCAGCTGGCTGCTTCCTCTCCTCTGTAACAGGCCATCTGTACTGCCTCCTGTGGTGCTACAGAGCAGGAGAGAGGGTGGGGTGTGGGCTGCTCCTGCCCCGTGCACACCCTGCTCACTGCCATATGCTTAAGGAACAGCAAACTACCCCACTGATCAGGACCTCTTGCTCCCTGCCGCCCGTCTTGGACTCTACAAGATGCAGCTGGGCCTGGCTCCAGCTTCTTCACCTTGAGACTTGGTGTAAAAGCGCGGCTCTTCTTTAGCTCTCCTGTCTTTGTGGCCAGAAATGAGATAGATCACTGGCTGATATAGACTCCAAAGGGTTGGATGACCTCACTTCCTATCTGTTTCTTTCCTCTGTGTGCTCCAACTAAGTGAGTCTCTGTAAAAGTCATAGTCCACGACTCCGATTGGTCCCGTGTCATATCTGTGTCCCTAATCTGTGGGTTAGACATGGCCTCTACACATGCCCCTGGATCTCGAGAAAGAATGAAAATTATTACCTTCATCTTGGTTCGTAGGAAACCCTGGTCTCTGCTCTGGGAATCTGTCAGATGGTTCACATCTTCAGGGGGTAGCTGGGCCACCACGCAGGGTCCTGGAGCCGCACTATAGCTGGAGTCCCGAAGGCTCATGTCCAAAGCCAGAGGGCAAGAAGGGGGTTCGGCCACAGATGGCTCTGGTTCCCGGTAGGGCGGTGGTGGACAGAAGCCCAGGCTGACTGGAGAGAGAACAGCCAGATGAGGGTGGGTGGAAAAGACCCATCAGAGTTCCAGGAAGATTCTTAAGGAGAAGGCTAGAATCTGCAGCCTCCCTTCCTCCCGCTGCAGGCATGTGGCAGAGCAGGGCAGGCCACTAGGCCCTCAGATGCTGCACCTCCCTCCTGCCCCATTCACGTAATTACAGGTGACGCCAGCCAAGAGCCACTGCCCCCTGAGTAGCTTCTCTTAGCGGAACTGGGAGGACTGAATTGCCCTGCCAATTATGCTGCGAAGTGTCTGCCTGCCACACCTGGGCCAGTCGCTCTGGATTCCAGCATGCCCTTACTCCTCTGAGGACAAAGGGCACCACTAGAGGCCTTGGCCAGGAAAGGCTCCTTCAAACTCATTCTAGCCCTTGGAATGGTTCCTGGCCATCTGGATCCTTCTGGGCCTCTTCTACAAGCAGACCTTTGGGGTTTGGGTGGTCCTAGCCTTTCCTCCCTGATCTGGCCAATCCCTGCTACTGTAGCCCATCAGGATCCTGGGCTCAGGCTGGGCACAGCTCTGTCAGCAAAGAGGCCAGGTGGGTGGAGAGGGAGGAGGCCAGGGAGCAGCAGGTGGATGCTTGTAACAGTCTCTGGGCGCCCTGCCCAGCGCTTACACAACCTTGCTCCACTGCAGGACCGCTCACTGTGGCAGTCAGGCTAGGCGCCCTCCGGCAATTCAGTGGCATCACCGATACCTGGCAGCCCTTTGACAAGGCCGCTCCCCTCAACAAACACCATGAACTCAACGGGCCAGGGCTACCAGGCTGAGCTGGGACCCTGAGCCCTAGTCCTTATAGGACAAAGAAACACAGGTAGCAAGTCTCAAGGCCCGCAGAGCTGGGACAAGAAGTATAATTTTCCAATTAGTCAGTACAACCTAGGCTCTGTACTTAAAAACCTATAAATTAGGAAGTTTCCTAGTTTCTGAAGGAAAAAAACTCAAGAGGGTGCCTTGTACAGAAAAGATGAATGAATCCAACTGACTCAGAATAGGATTTCAGGGCCTCAAGCTATGCCCTCTGAATACTGTATTCCAAGCAAGAGATGTCAGTGTAGTGCAAGGACCCAGGCCCAGGCTATTACCGTCACCTCTTCTTGGGGACCGCCAGGGTTGTGGGGGAAGGAAAATATAAAGTACCTGAGTTTCGGGAGAGGCCCAGTTCTCGCCCCCTCAAAACACAACAAAGGTCTCAAAGAGGAAGAGTGCGCCTGCCTGCCGCCCAGAACCCGTTCTTCTAGCGCTGGCGTCCGTCTGTCCAGGGGGTGGGGGACCTTAATGAGCCACCTCATTCCAGGAGTTGATTCACTAGCGCCTGGCCCCGGCCTGGCACCTGAGCTGGCGTACCACCTCTCTCTGAGCCATGCTGACTGGTGTCGGGCTCAGAGACCAGTCTCCTGTAGTGGGACCTGTGAAACACCCAGGCCTAGGACCAGGAGAGTGGGGTCAGAGTAGTGGCGACTCTGGTACCCACTCACCAGACAGGCCTTGGTTGAAATTCCAAAACTAGATGATAATTTCCGCTTCTCAGCCCAAGTAGAGGAAAATGGATGCCTCTGCCATCCTCATCCTGTCACTTTGGGGCTGGTGTGAGGGAGACATCAGAAAGCCGGCCCGGCCACATGGCCTGGGTAGAGGATCAGCCTGTGAGGTGAGCTGTCACACTTGGCTCCTTGGCCCTATGGAGGAAAGGCTGAGCTAGGAGTCTAAGGACTGCAGTCTGTTGAGGACGAGCCCTGGCCTTCCTTTGTCCTCCTACACAAACTGGGAGGGTTGCTAAGGACAGCAGGCAGGACGGAGCTGGCTGGATGGGCACTCCACGCCATCTCTACCCTAGCAAAGGGCCAATAAGACTGCCAGGGTGCGGATGTTTACCTCAATGTACCCACCCCACCAAACCTGTCTCCCTGCCACCCCCACAATTGTGTCTCTACAGGGCTGCACGCACAGGGAGTATCCACTGGCATCCTCTCCACCTATCCTGAGTGCCACTGAATGGCAGGAGGCAGAACTGGTTGGGCCTTGCTGGTGCTCCTCTCTGTCCCCTTAATTAGATATTTCCTGCAAGGCAGTGGCCATGGTGGCTACTACTCATTGCCCCGCCCACAGCCACCGAGTGTGGCAAGGCCAGCCTGGCTAGCCCTCTCCCTCCTCCCTCAGGGTCTGGTAAGTTCTCTCCTCTTGCCTTTACCTGGGTGATGTTACAGAGCTGGCCTGAAGCAGCAGACCAGATTTAAAAAGGCTGGCATCTACAGTCCATCTTCTACCTTACCCTATGCAGGCCTCCTTTCTTTCAGTCACTCGCCTGAATACTAGGCAGATTGCCAGGTCCTAGCCCATAAAAGGCCTCAAGACAGGGCTGCACATAGGCCTGACCCTCAGTTTTCTGGGGAGAGCAAATTAAGTTGACGTATGGATGCCTGCCTGAACTTTCGGCTCCCCAGCTGACCTTACAAGTGCTGGTGTGTGAGCGTGTGGACCAACTCCGCTCCGAATGTGCACACCCAGGCTGGCTTTAGGCTGCCTTCTACACTGATCTGGAAGGGCTGGGTCTCTTGTGTTCAGCTCTCTTAGTCCTGCGCGTCAGCTAGCCATCACCTGAAAGGAACAGCAGCAGCCAGTGGGCAGGCGCTGCGGTGCCAGAGTGCCACAGGCCTGTCTCTTTGCCTTTTGTTGCCCTTCCGCTGAATATCAGTGTTCTCAAGGCTGGAGCCGCTTCCTTTCCCATCCTTCACCCTGTCACCCAGCACAGACTGGGGGCCACCTGCTTCTCATATGCTGTGCGATGAAGATGAACGATGACACAAATATTGACAATGGCTAAGCTGTGTTCCCTCCTCTTCTCCCCAAACCTGGAGCACTGTCTCCACCATCTTTTCTGGGACAGTGTAGCAGCATCTGCCTTAGGACCTCCAAGCTTGGGTACCGAGCAGCTTGCGTGACAGTGTCTCATAAGACAGTTGCATTCCCAGCTGCTCTTCTATGCGTGTCCTGGCTAGCTGACCCCCTCACTGCCCAGTACACTCAGCAGTCGGTAGAATGCTCACGAAAGCTCAGCCTTCCCACACATTCTACATGAACTGGGGGGCGGGGGGGACACAGCTGACTTTTCAGCCAGTCCTACTCAGCCTGGCAAGAACAGTCATAGTTAGGCAGATCTCTTCAAGGCCAGCCTGGTCTACAGAGTGAGTTCCAAGACAGCCATGGCTACACAGAGAAACCCTGTTTCAAACAACAACAACAAAAGCTGGTCAAGTCCCTGCACTGTCTAGAGCACTGTCAGGCCGGGCCATGTTGTCTGGAGGAATACCGGCACTCCTGCACTTCGGCCTGGTTGATCCGGGTCTTCAGCACGTTTGCTTGTTTCTTTGAGACAACGTCTCAGATAGCCTCAAACCTGTTAGGTGTCTGCGGCTGGCCTTGAACTCCAGCTCTGCCTGCTTGCCCCATCCACCTATGATGCTGCGATCATAGGTGTGCCCTGGACGTAGTTGCCAAATTTTGGACATGTGCTGCCAGAACAGACCAGCGAGCCAGACTATTGCCAGCAGGGAGGCTTGGACGTGGGGGCCCAGAGCCTAGAAGAGGCTCCTGGAATTCTCCTGGAGTTCCAGTTTTCTGGTTCAGTCTGTCCCCAGGCCGCTTCCTGACTGTTGCTTCACTCAGCAAGGACAAGCTGCAGAGAAAGTGTCCCACTACAGTCCCTTCAGCCCTTCCACAGTGCAGGACTGGAATTTACCCTCAGCCAAGGTACCTGCCTCAGCCCACAAACAAAACAAAAAAATCCTTCCCTGTCACCACAGAGTAAACACACTACCCAACAGACTCTGGTACCAGGAGAGATGGTGGATAGTGGAGAGGAGCCAAGTGAACCCCTAACCTGAGCTGTCTTCAATAGGGAATGGGGTCATTTCCTCACTCTCCTGTCAGTGTGTGGTCAACCTTCCCCTCCAGGTAGTCTCCATGATACTTTGAGGGTCTCAGGGATCCTTGGCGGGAAGGTCAGAACGTACACGCTCCCATGTTCCCCAGTCTTCCCACTGGGGATGGGGGTCATTGCTTAGCTGGTCAAAATGTGCCCCAAGAATCTGTGAGGTAGGGTGACAGAAACGTGCCTGGCCGGCTCCTGGGGTCATGGCTGGCTGGTGATGGAATGGCTCAGCCAGGAGACAAAACAACCCCCCCTGCACTCCAGCCATCTGAGGCACCAGAGCATGGACTGAGGCCATTCCCTTTTCATTTCCAAAACTGTGGGAAAAACTGTGGCTCCAGTGGACCACCTAATTTAGAGAAGGAAAATTGAGTTCTGTAACTTCTATCCACAGGTCTTTCTCTTCACTCAACCAAGAGCTTATTTTCCACCCTGGGCAATCCTGAGAGAGGGAGCAACTACCTGCACATCTCCTCATCAGGATAGCAGTAGTAGATGGCAGCAACCACCCAGAGGCCGCCTATCTCCTTGATGGGACAGGCTGCGGAGCCAGGTCTGTGGTTTTTGTGTCCCTCAGATCTGTGCTAACCCGGGGAAGTCTTAATGATTTGAACAAGCAGAGTATTTTTGTCCTTTGTGAAAGTCAACATATGATCTGTTACTGATTGGGATGTGAAATAAAACTAAAAATAACAGCACTCTGAGCCTGGCTCAGACATGGCTCACCTTTAGCACAGTCCAAGTTCAGTTTATCAGATCCCAAGGAGCAGCTAAGCAGCAAGTCAAACACAGGTTGGGGAGGAGGCTGGAGCAAGGAAGGGGCTGTGTCCCTCACCAGCCTTCCGGAGGTGGAGCACTAGACAATTGGCCAGAACACTTAGCCAGACAGAAATCACAAAATCCCAAGCTCATACCTCAGGTGAGGAGGCACCCTTCCTTTTTTGCCTCCTATTTTCTCACACTGGGGATTCTAGGACCTTCTGGCCATTGCCTTAAGAAGCCTTCAGAACAGCCTTATAGCCCCTTGAGATAAAGTTAAATTGTAAAACATCCTACCACCACTGGATCCTGGCAGGTCTCACACAAAACACTCACATGCAAGACACCAACAACTTATTCAAGAGGGAAAGTGAGGCAAGAACCCACACAGGGTCCTCACTCACCACCCTCATTCCCCCACTTTCTTAAAAGCCTGGGTGGTGCCAGAGAGCCTGCAGATCAAGGGTCAAAGTCGGTTGGTTAATTACCACCTCCCCCGCCACCCCCGCTTGGAGGCGCAGGGCAGTACGCTCCTGCCCCACCCCCAAGGCCCGGGAAGTGGGAGTTGAGAAAGCGCTTGCCTCCCGATATAGGGATCTAGGGTTTTTATATCGGGAGCAGAAGTGTCCTAGGGCTCTGGAGGAAGATGCTGCTGGAGGAAGACACAACTCCGGTTACTAATTCTAAGATGACGCGCAGGCTGTCAAGGCGTCTTCCCTAAATAAACTAGGTACACCAGCTTCCTGGAGTGTGTACCTTAGGTGTGGGGTGGGCTCCAGAACTCTCTTTTGCTTAGTGTCCTCTGCAAGGGTGAACAGAGGTGGGACCCAACACCACCTTGTCTCAAGGGCAAGCAAGGTGCATCAGGTGTATTTCTTAGCAACTCCTGGACCATCCGGCTGGAGGCCAGGGAAACTCTGAGGCCTTGAACCTCGGCTCTCTTATCTTAACCGAGCAGTGTTGTGGGGGCGACTCCAAGTTTTCCTTTACAATGTAGCCCAAGTCTCAGCGGAAACTCCAGCTCCTTTCCAGTCCCCCGCCCTCCCCACCAAAGTGGCATCGCTTCAGTGATCCTCAACTGCCTCATGAAAGAAAGTCCAGGTTTTCTGGATTTACGATGCGAGAGCCGGGGAAGGGGAGGGGGGCGTCCCCTAAGCCGTGATACACCCCGCTGCATCCCCGGCGGCGCAGGCCTGCGACCCCTAGCCTGGGACATCGGCCGAGCCTCGGCTTGGAGTCCCATCCGCCTCACCGTGCTCCTCCCGCGCCGGGGGTCGGCCTGTGGCGGGAATCCGCGTCCCCACGCGCACTGACCGGCGCCGACCGCTCGTCCGTGCGCCCCGCCCTCCTGGCGCCGGGAGCCCGCGGTGCCTCACCTGGCACGTAGATCTCGCCGCGCTCCTCGTCCGGGAGTTCGCTCCAGTTCCTCTTGCACGTGGAAACGCATGGCTTCTTCACCAGGAATGCGCGGGGCATCTTCGATCCCTCCTGGACCGGCGCGGTTCGTTCCCGTAAGTCGAGTCCGGGTGGTCTTCCCACCTTTTCGGGGCTGAGGCGCGGGAATGGGGACAGTTCAAGAAAGAAGTCGCCGAGGCGTGCCCACGTTCTGAGGAAAGAGAGTACCAGGGACCGCGCGTGGAGCGTCCAACTCCGCCGAAGGTCGCCGGTGCCCGCAGAGCGGGTGCAGCCAGGTGCACCCGGACGGAGAAGCGCCAAGCGAGCGTCCCCTGGCTCGACTGGCGTCCCTGCGGCCGCTCGCGAAGTCTTCAAGTGCGAGCTGGACGGACGGGTTCACGCTTTATTGGCTCGCGGCGGTGTGTGTTGGTGGCTCGGGCGGGGGTGGGGTGGGGGTGTTGATCTGATCTAATTAGCTTGGAGTGGCCGGGAGAGCGATGGCGCATGCGTTGGGAAATAACGGTGACAACCCACCTATTTGTTACCTGTCGAACCGGTTTCCATTCCGCTGCGGGTGAGGTGGCCTCGCGGCCCGGGCGGGGCGGCTCGACGGGGGTAGGAAGTGTGGGGGGACGGCCCGATAGGGGTGGGTTGGGGGACGGGCTCCGGTACCCACACCCAACAGCACCCGGCCCGCCCCGGACCTCCCTTGCCCGGCGTCGTCAGGTTTGCAAACTAGAGTTTCGGAAGGAGCAGGCACGGGAAGGGAGGGCAACGTTATTTGCACCGTGGCTAGCACGCTCCGTGAGCGATGACATAAAACTCGCCCAACAGGCCCGGGCCCAGCCTGACGCGCCCCGGGCACCCAGAGAGGTACAAAGCCGCCGGGCGGGAACAGGCGGCCCAGGCCCGCACCCAGCGGCCCTGGATCCCTAAGGCCAGGCTGAGCAATTCTTGGTTCAGCACAGAAGTATTTGCTGGGCACCAGCTTCCTGCGGGAAGGCACGCAAGGCAGCAGGAGCGCGTAGACCAGGAGGCTCGGAAGCGCCCACGAATCCAAAAGCTCGAGCCTACATCCGGTTGTGCCGGCGTTTAAACCGCCCTGAGTCCAACTTAATTGAAGCTAGCGCCTTGGCATATAGGCGGACGCGTTCTTCCAAACTCAGAATAGCCGGTTTTTGGATTCTGAAAAATCTGTGAGAGACCAGGAGATGAAGACCCCAGCTGAGGTCTGATCTAGTCCTCTTTGCCTGTTGCACCAGTATCCTCCCTGGGTGGGAACTCAGCAAGCAGCTACTCCCCATCCACCCTTCTGTGTTCTTCAGTAGGCCCCGTTGGAGTGATGCCCCACCCCCACTGGACTGCCCGGGAGTGTTCCGTGGCCTTCATTCAGCCACTTCACTGTGACACTTTGGCCGTGGCTGAGTTTCTTTTACTGGCTGACCTATTAAAGGCAGGGATGGGACCTGCAGTTAAAAGCTACTAACATTTTAGACTCCAGACCTCAGTACAACTTTCTCACAGTGTTAAATGTTTGCTGGAACAGACTGTGAGGGAAATTAGTCTGATAAATGAATTCACACAGTTCAAAAGTTAGGAGGCACAGGTCGTAACCCAGCACGTGGGAAGCTGAGGCAGGAAAGCTGAACGGTAGAGGCCAGCCTAAGTTCATCGTGAAATCCTGCCTCAAACACAAAACAAGAGCCCAAAGAAATGAAGGCCGTGGAGATGGCTGAGAAGGTACTTGCCACTGAGCCGGAATACCCGAGGTCAACGCCCAGGACCCACATGGTGGAAAGGGATAACTGATCCCACAAAATTGTTCTTTCACCTGCACAGACACACTGCAGAATTGGTGCCACGCACACATCTGCACAAGATAAGTCAAAAGGAAAGGGAAGTGGTTAGGACAGACTCAGGGGCATTCAGAGGACATTTCAAACATGGAAATACTTGGAGAGACCCTGTACATTTATTTCCCCAGGATCTTTGTGAAGATGGATGGGTGAGGGGAGACACCTCAGCCTCCCTCTCACTGAACAGGAAATAGTTTAACCAGGAGCCTGAACTATCTATTCCTGGAGAATCGAATCACCTACCTCACAGAGTTACTGGGAAAGTGCTGTGACCCTTAGGGCCATTAAGGTTTGCCACCTCCCCTTGCTGTCCCTGGAGAGCTGTCTGTCATAGTCCACTTTTCCCTTATCCACCTCTCATTCTGATCTTGGACCTTGCCCTTCAACTAACATTAAGTGAGCAACTACTGTATGCTTATCTTTAGCAATAAATCCTGGGTTAGCAACATGGATTGTCTAGGAGGACACTGAACTTAGCTTACTTCTCTTTCTTCCTTATTATTATTATTATTTGTCTTTTTGAGACAGGGTTTCTCTGTGTAGCCTTGGTTATCCTGGAACTTGCTCTGTAGATCAGGCTGGCCTTGAACTCAGAGATGCCTGCCTCTGCTGCCCCGCTTCCACAGTAGTCGTTGAGCTCTATTGTAGTGCCATCCTGACAGGCTGGTCCCAGGGAGTGCCCAGGAGAGTCTATGTGAAGTCTTCACAGGTGACCCTAGATACAGACTAGTTTGGATGTCCAGAATGCCAGGTGGGGAGCTAGAATGGGCGAAGCCAGCCAGTCCAGTGACCCTGCAGGTACAGAGTCACAGTGAACAGAGTGAGGTCCAGGAGACCAGGGACTTTGTGCTGTCTCTCTGCTGCTGCAGCTCCAGTGGGATAGCAATACTTACAGAATGAATGGGCTTTACATTTTTGCTTATCTCTTTTATATGTATGAGTGTCTTTTCTGCATGTGTGTCTCTGTCTCACATGCATGCCTGGTGTTTGAGAAGGCCAGACGTGGGCATCAGATGCACTGGGATTGGAGTGGCAGGTGGTCGTGAGTGGCCCCGTGGGTGCTGGGAATTGATCTCAGGGCCTCTGGAACAGCAACAGGTGCTCTTAACTGGTGAGCCATCTCTACAGCTACTCCACCTTATGTTTTAAGAGGGTGTCTCCCCATCAGGTGTGGTGGCGCACACCTTTAATCCTAGCACTTGGGAGGCAGAGGCAGGTTTTTCTGTGAGTTCAAGGCCAGCCTGGACTATATAATGAGTTCCAGGGGAGCCAGGATACGTAGAGAGACTGTCTCAAAATTAAAAAGAAAACTTAAAAAGATAGGTCCTCTCACTGGACCTAGAACTCGTGGTTTCAGCTAGACTGGCTGAGCGATGAGCTCCAGAGATTTTCTAGTCCCCATCCCACAACACAGGGTTTCAGGTACACATGGGTGCTGGGGATCTGAACCCAGGTCCTCTTGCTTGCTCATCAAGCGTTTTCCCATTGAGCCATATGCTAACCCATAGAATAGGGAAGTGTTAACTGGGGTGTTGTGATGGTGGTAGGTGGGGTTGCTGAGGTTTGAATGAGAGGTGGGAGCCAGCTGGACAAAATGGCCAAGAGCATAATCAGAACGAAAAGCTGGGACTATCTAGTGTGTGCAGCTGTGGTGGCTGGATGCTGGGAAGGAGGGAAGCTGAAAGGTGGGTCCATGGCATGACCTGTGATGCTGGATGGAGTAGGGAGGTGGCAGTTAGGAGGCCAGGACTGTGTTGGAGCTACTGAAATGGTCCAAGTAAGAGATGGTGGCTTGAGTCACAGTGAAAACCAAGCCATGAGTCAAGTGTCTTGAATGACATCACCTGTTGGTACAGAGGACAAGAGGATGAAGGGAAGTGGAGCCATAGCAAGCAAGGACCATGATGCCCAATGCGGGCTGTCTGAATATGGTGCTCAATCCTCATCCGAAGGAGCCTGAGGAGTTAGGAAGGGCACTGGATAGTGAGTAGAACTACTCCTTCCTGTTATCACAGAAGTTCTTAGGAGTCAGGATAGGATGGAGACGTGGAAGGGGCTGTGAACCTGGAGGCCTATAGCACAAAGGATCATGGAAGATACATACTGAAAAGACACAGAAAAGAATACAGCTACAGTCAGTGTCTGTGGATCTGGGCCAAGTCATCTACCCTTTCAGGGCCTCAGTTTCCCTAGCTGTGACCTCGGGCTCCTAGTTCTAGCTCTGACCTTTGGCAGTCGAGATTCTGAAGAATGACCTTGGCCTGGGAGACAGCAGCTCTGCAGTAGGCAGCCTTTCAGAGCAGGCTGATGGGGTCCTTTGCCAGCCACCTGAGCAGCTTCCGCTGTACTCCCTTAGCCAAGACAGGTGTCACACATCCCAGGTTGGCCTCTCCCTCCCTGTGTGGCTGAGGATCATGTTGTTCCTCCTCCTCCATCTTCCAAGTGCTGGGATTACTAACCTGTGCCACCATTCCCTGCCAACCAGCAGCTTTTCCAGACAGGTTTGGTAATAGACCCATGGAATCGGCAAAGCTCCTGATAGAGGGCCACCCCTAGCCGCATGAACAAAGGCTGGGAACCATGGCAGAGGAGACAGTTTTTAGCCCAGGTCTGTGGAGTGGAACTGGTTGCTCTTGGTGGGTACCAGACAGTGGGTGAAACTCCACCACAGTAGCCACAGCTCCCATCTGCCAGTTTCAGGCCCAGCTCACAGACTCCACATTCTGTCTCTGATGTTGACGTTATCAGCCTCCAAATGACAGCCCCAGAGCCCCAGGTCACTGCCTCTCTCTTCCCCACCCCTCTCCCCCTAGACGCTACCTAGGCCAAGTCCCTGCCATACTTCACCTGCTCTTGACTCCCTGCTAGCCCCACAACCAGCCATAGACGTGAAAATCATCCCCCATCTCCCTTCAATGGACAGAGCCCTGAGTGCCCTGTTCCTAAGGACCTCTCCTCCTTGCCGTGTCCCTGTGTGCCCAATGCACTGCCTTCCGCCACCCCAAGCGCTTCGCCATCTCATCATAGTCTCTCCTGTGACTATGCTTTTCCTCATCTTGGAACTGACTGCTCCTCATTTAGGTTTCTGACAAATTTCCCTTCTTCCTAGAGCTGATGCCCCAGCTAAATTCTTGCCCCCATTGTTATCTCTATCACCAGATTCTGTTCTCTTTGTATTGTCTTTCACTGTGACATTTTGTTTTACCAGTTTGTCACTGCCATCCCCACCAGTATCAGGTTTTCTAGAACCTATTTCTTTTTATCTTTTATATTATTTTTGTATGTATGCATGCACACTAAAGGTGTGTGTGTGTGTGTGAAGGCCAGGAACTGAAGTCAGGTGTCTTCTTCAGTTGCTCTCTATGCATATTTTCTCTCTTCTCTGTTTCTCTTACTGAACTGGCTAGACTGGCTGAGCTCCCAAAATCCTCTTGTTTTTTCCTCCCTAGCACTTGGGTCACAGATGCTCCCTGCCACACTCAGCTTTTATGTTTCTGCAGCAAGCCCCAGCCCCAAGGGTCCCTATTTACAACACCATTTTTAAAATTATTTTACCATACCGTGGTACCACACCTTGGACATGCTAAGCAAGCCTCTCCCCCCATCTCTCTCTTGCTTCCGAGCCATGGTCTGGCTAAATTGACCTTGATTTCTCTGTAGACAAATCTTGAAGTTTTGACCTTTCTGCCTCTGCCTCAGGTTCTTGAGTGGCTATGATTTCAGGATGGGAGTAACATCTTTTTGTTTTATTTTTTTTTTAAGACAGCCTCACTGTGTAGCCCTGGGCCTGCCTGGAGCTCATTCTATAGACCACGTTGGTCTGAAACTCTTCTCTGCACTGAGTGCTGGGATTAAAGGTGTCTACCACCATGACCAACCCAACAAACACCATTTTAAATAGCTTTATTATCATCCACGAACCATAACATTCATCCTCACAAAACATATAGTTCAGGGGTTTTAGTCTCCAGGGAGTTCTACAGTCATTACCCTAAGTCCAGAAGCTTTCTGTCTTAGTTAAGGTTACTATCGCTGCGATGAAATACCATGACCAAAAACAAGCTGGGGAGGAAAGGGTTTATTTGGTTTACACTTCCACATCATAGTCCATCACAAAAGGAAGTCAGGACAGGAACCTGGCGGCAGGAGCCTGATGCAAAGGCTGTGGAGAGGCGCTGCTTACTGACTTGCTCCTCATGATTTGCTCAGCCTGCTTTCTATAGCACTCAGGACCACCAGCCCAGGGATAGCACCACCAAAAATAGGCTGAGCCTTTCCCCATGAATCACTAATTAAGAAAATGCCTTACATTTGGATCTTATGGAAGCATTTCTCAACTGAGTTTCCTTCCCTCCTTTCAGATAACTCTAACTTGTGTCGAGTTTGACATAAAACTAGCCAGCAAAAAAACATCCCTGTGAAATGAAATTCTGCACATTGGCAGCCACCCTCCACACTCCAACCCCTGCCCTGTACCTACTATGCTTTTTGGTCCATGGATTCCTTTTGTGAAGCATCCCTGTATCCACAGAATCCAGTGCTATGGGGAGGGGGTTCTTTTAGGTCCCATTTTTACAGATAAGAAAATGGGGGGGCACAAGGGTGGCAGGCAGACCATGGAAGGACTGGGAAATGAGTGGGATTGGGATGTGTGATGTGAAATTCCCAGAGACTACTCAAAGTTATATTTAAAAAAAAAAATCAAGGCCCAGGGCCATTCAAGGATTAACTTCTCCTTTTTCCAGCAAACTCTCGTGCATGGGGAGGGACAGAAAGGTAGAGGAGGGAAGAAGTGAGGGAAACAAATGGGAGCTCCTGTCTCCTTGGACCAGGCATGTCACCGTCTCAGGAGGGCCTGATGCTGAGCCAAGGATACCTCTCGCATGCCCAGTCTGTTTCGTAGAGGGCACTTGGGCAGGCAGGTGAGAACAGGGCCCATTCAGGAACTTGCACATCAAGAGACCCGAGGATAGCAGAGTCCAGTTCCACCTGTAGGAGGTTCTGAGGCTTTGTGCAACAGACCGCACCTTTTCTTTTTCTGGGCTCCTGAAATTTCATGCGTAACAGGCACCCACCCTCAGTACCCAGGGTTGCCACGAGTCCTGGTGAGTTTAGGAAGAAACATCCATCACAGTGCTGGAAACCACACATGCCACCTCAAAGAACCCAAGCCCAGGGAGGCAAAGACTACAGCATCAGAAGCTTGGGACACAGCCAGAGTTGGACTCCCTGACCCCTGGAAGCCTCTCTCCTCAACTGTAACAGGATTTAATAATCCTTCTTGGCTCCTGGAGAGCTGGGAGACAGGACCTGAAGTTATCAGCGCCCTCTGGGCCTCAGCCAGGGAAACCAGACAGGCTCCTACCCCAACCTGCCTTCCCAGCCCAGGGCTGCTCCCATCCCAGCCTCTTTCATCTTAGGCCTAATTAGCCAGGCGCCCCACCCCAAAGCTCCTTGAACAGGAGTCATCACTCCCAATTTATAGATGGGGAAACTGAGGCACCTAGAGGGAAGTGGCTTAGGGCTGTCGCCTGTGAGTCAGCTGTGGAGCCAGAGCCCAGAGGAGGCCCGACCAGGTCTTCTAGCTGGACCTGCCCCTTTTCCCGCCCCCATCTTTATTCCCCTCTCTCCTATCCTTGTTCTGGAGGCCCAGACACCCTTCCTTTTAGGGTTCTCCCTCACCACTCTCAAGTGCGGTGGGTCAGGATGGGGTAGGGAGGGGCGTGGGCAGCCAAAAGGGAGACAGACAAGTTGCCAGAAGGTAGCAGTGGGGGCTCAGGTGTTTAATCTTCCAGACGCTAGCAGAAAGCTTGAGGACGGTGGGCAACGAGATTTGGACGCCAGTAATTCTGTGCCCTGTAAACTAGCGGCCAATGGATACCCAGCCTGGATCTCCTGAACCACAGGCCCAGTTCCAGGGGCGCAGCCTGGACCTAGCCCTCTGAACTCCAGGATGGAGCGCACTACTTGGCCCTAGCAGTCCGGTCTCTCTACTCAAGCCTTGGTTTCTCAGTCCATGTTAGTCGTGCTACGAGCTGAGTGACCTTCCAGGCCCCACCAACACGCACATCCAAAGTCAGGATCCCGTTGTTTTTCGGCTTCGCGGCGTCTTAAGGCCCGTCCAGCCCGCAATACTCTAGCCTGCCCGACCCCTATTCGCAATCGGTGCGGCTTCGGGCAGAGGTCAGCAGCTACTATACGGCTGCGACCCCGGCACCGGTTCCTCGCCCCCAAGCAGAGCGGGGTGCCCCCCCCACGCCCGGTCAGCGTGGAGGACGCCGAGGCAAGCCCTGCGGCGCCGGTCCGACCGGTCCCACCGTGACCCGCGCTTTGCTCTTCCTGCTCTGCCCTGGGTGTGCGTCCCGCGCGCCCCCCAGCGGCCGCTCAAGGACCCGCACCGAGCAGCCGGGCCGTAGCGCGCAGTCCTGAGCGCCGTGCGGGGCGGCTAGGGGACGCGCTGGCGGCCTTCCCGGCCTGCCCAAGCCGCCGTTCCGCTCGAGGGCCTGGGAACGCACCCCATCGGGGAGCGGGTCGGGAGCTCGGCCCACTAAACTCCGCCTCTGCCCGTGCCCGCGGCGGTTTCGGGGCAGGGGGCCTGCAAAGCGAGACAGTTACTCAGACCTGGCGAAACCGGCGTGTCGGCACCTGCCGGCCCGGCGGGCGTGGCAGGCGGAGGCTCCGTTACGCCCCGCCTCTGGGCTCGCCCGGTCCCGGCCGCCCACGCGCCGCGCGCCCCGCCCCGGCCCGCGCCGCCAGCTTGCCAGCCCGGAAGGAGCCGGCCGAGCGCCCGCGGCAGCTGACTCAAGCGGTGAGAGGCCGGCCCGTTACCGCGGGCGCCAGGGGCCCCGGCGACGCTGTGGTTTCGGTGCCCTTCGTAGGCGGGCGGCCTAATGAGCTCTCGGCACGCACCTCCCGGGTACTCCCACCCTGATCGCGGCGGTTCCTATCCCGCAGGGGCTTGGGTTGCTGCTTTCGGCCTCATCCCCGAAGCCTCCAGATTTCAGCTTTGGGACTTTGGGCACTGGGGACTCAGTTGGGGTCTGCAAGACGGCCCTCGGGTGACAGCAGCCCCCTCTGGGACAGTGGAGGACCCGGGCGCCCTCTGGCGGCCGTGAAGGCCTTGCAGTCCTCGCCGCCGTGTCTGAGGGCCTGATGCTCCTTTTTCCTCTGCAGAGAATTTAGTTGATGACTGGCCATGGGGCCCCTGAGTCGTGAAGCCTGGACCCAGCGCCTGGGGGCTTTCCGAGCCAGCCCATCCGCCTTCCTGGCAGGTGCCGAAGGTGAGGATTTGGGTCACGACCTGCTGAGTGACCTAAGGAGTGAAAAGCTAAGCGAGCAGACCAAGGTAGGTTCTGCCCGTGTGCCCTGCTACGGCCCACATGCTTGCTCCCTGCCACTGCGTGCTGAACTTCATCCTCACGAGTGTCTCTTAAATCCGCCATCTAGGTTTCCTTACTGACATTGAGCTTGGAGTACTCTGACAAACTGTGGCCTGATGCCCCCGCCGCAGAGGCTGCTGCCACCTCCTTGTTGGACACTCTTATCCTCCTGCCCTCAAAGCCTTCACCTCTCCGGAGGCTCCTGCTTTTGGCAGCCACCACAGTCCTGGTGTCAGGAGGTGCCCTGGGACCCACTTCGGGAGCTTCCTGCCGGCTGCTGCCCCTTCTGCTTGGTTTAGCCTCGGGCCGAGACGTGGGACGAAGCTTTGGAAGCGCCTCGGAACAGCGCCACCTACAGGCCACAGCGTGTGAATGCCTTGGAGAACTTGAGCGCTGCAAGCCTGGGCTGCTGGCCGGCTCCCTGGCGTTGCTGCGTAGCCTCCTAGGGCAGACGGGTCCCATCCAGCCTGTCAGCCTGCTGCTGGCCCTTGTTCTGCACAACACCTTGGTGGTACCATCCAGGGCTGCAGCTGGGCCTGGGCTGCAAGGCCTGCTTGTGACTGGGGTCTCCTCTGTCGGGAGTTGTCCCTGGGACTGGACACGAGCTGAAGAGGGGGATGCCCATCTTCAGCCCCAGGCACCCAGCTGGCCCACAGTTGAGCAGGAGCATGGCTTACCATTGCTAGAGCCCAGCCTTGAGGAGGCCCGAGAGCTGAAGGCTGCAGTGGCCCAGCTTCTGGACACCTCCTACCTGCTCACTCCTGTGGCTCAGGCTCAGCTTCTGTGGCTCTTGGGCTGGGCCCTTCGGGGTCTTCGGGGACAGCCACCAGTGCTTTTCAAGCCACAGTTAGTTCGGCTGCTGGGCACAGCACAGCTGACCCTGTTGCACTCAGTCCTGGCTCTCAAGGCAGCCTTTGGCGAGGCCCTGTTCACTGCTCAGGATGAAGCCCTGCTGCTCCGCAGGCTGACCTTGGTGGCCCAGCACCCGGCCCTGCCCTCACCCATACACCTCTTTTACCTGCAGTGCCTCCTGCGCTTCCCAGAGAATTGCCCACTAGGTCCGGAAGGGGAAGAGGCTGCCCCACTGCTGTTGGGTCCCCAGCTATGCCAGGGCCTCATGCCCAGTCTCCTGCATGACCCCATGATCCTTTTGGCCCGCCTGCATCTGCTCTGCCTGGTCTGTGCTGATGCCGAGGAAGAGGAGAAAGACCAGGTTCAGAGCCCGCAGGGGTACCTACAGGAGCTGATGGCTGGCCTGCAGCAGAGGGCAGCCCTAGATGGTGGTCCCCAGGCCTTGGCCACTCTCTGTTTCCAGGCTTCATACCTCATTGCCAGGTGCCTGCCTGGGCACCCTATAATACGGACATCTTTGATCCACGGACTGGCCCAACTATACCGAGCTCGGCCTTCTCTGGCTCCCCACTTTGTGGACCTCTTAGATCAGGTAAGCCCTGAGCTGAGAGAGCCCCTCAGGGCGGTGCTGCAGCAAGAGGTGGTAGCCAGGCCAGGCAAGAACGAATCACTTTGCTGGCACCTACAAATGCTGGCAAAGGTGGCAGAAGGAGATACTCCCTCAGGTGCCACCCTCAGCTTCCTACAGGCTGCAGCCGTACACTGCACAGACTGGGGCCTACAGCAGGCCCTACTGCGGGTATGCCGAGCTCTGCTGCGGACAGGCGCGGGAGATGGCCTGGCAGATTTGCTGCAGGTACTGGCCAGACAGCTAGAGGATGCCGATGGACGGGACCATGCCCGACTGTACTACATTCTCTTTTCCCACCTGTCAAGTCCCAAGTTGGGCATGGCCCTGGGCCCCTCTCCTGCTGCACCTGCCCTGGCCTCATCACTAGTGGCTGAGAATCAAGGCTTTGCATCAACACTGATGGTGCAGGAGACTCCAGCTCCCATTCGGCTGCGCGTGGGGCCTCAGAAGGCCAAAGGCCCACTCCTGTCGCTGCCCCTGCAGGTGGAGGCAGTGGAGGGGCCTGTCTACTGTCTGGAGCTACGCTTCTGTGTGGAAGGGCAGCTCTATGAGCCTTTGGAGGCTGTCCACATACCCTGCTTGTGCCCGGGACGGCCTGCCCATCCTCTGTACCTGCCCTTACGGCCCCGACGCCCAGCCCCTGCCCGCCTACATGTCCAGGCCCTTTATACCACACCTACTGGCTTCACATGCCACGCTCACCTGCCACCCTTGTCTGTGAACTTTGCTGACCTCTTCCTGCCTTTCCCCCAACTCCCCAAAGGCTCTGAGGTGTGTTTCTTTGATGATCTCTGGAACTCCTGCCTGCCAAAGGGTGTAGAAAGTCGTATGTGGTGCCCACTTGGACCACAGGGCCTGGAGGCCTTGGTGTCCCAACACTTAGAGCCCTTTGTTGTGGTGGCTCAGCCCCCCACCACCTACCTCATAGCTGTCTGCCTGCCCCCTGACTCCATGCTGCTGCTGCGGCTGGAGTCAGCTCAGGTGGATGGTGTGCCTGTGGCCCTAAGGACTGACAACTGGGCCGTGCTGCCCCTGGTAGGGGACTACCTCCGTGGCCTTGCAGCCCACTGAGTCAGGACGTGCTCCTGGGGGCTGGTTCAAGGGACTGTCGAAGGAGCATGTTCTTGTAGCTCCTGCCCCATAAAATCTCGTTGATCGACAACACTCACTGGCTTGGTTTTTTTTTTGGAACCCTTGTTAGAAGCAGACTTTCTGGGGTTGGGTCTTAAACCCCCCCAAAAAATCCAGGCTAGTCCCAGTCCTGCAGCCCTCCACAATCCCTGCTCAGACAGTTGGAACAATACGTTTCCCGTGAGGTCTGGCTTAGCCCAAGGTCACTGTGACTTCCTGTGAAGGCTGCTGGAGCTTCAAGTTGGGCCTCCACACTGCCCCACCTGAGCTCAGACTCCATGGCACAGTAGGCTAGCAACCTGGACTCTGGAGAGAAAGCTTGGTGTCTAGCTGGCCCCTTTGTGGGCAGTGCTGGTTGGAACCAACTGTAGAGAGGGTATGCCGCAAGATTCTAAGCAAATGGAGGGGCCCACATAAAAGCCTAGCTTTTATGCCCAGGAAACCCAGTCTGTGCTTAGGAATCCTCTCAGATAAAACATGCTCTCCAGCTTCTTTCTCCAAATGTGCAAGACTCTGAGGATGCAGATACATCGAGGACAGCCAGCACTGTTGCCAGGCAGCAGGCTGGTATTTTACACACATTGCTTCATGCCATCCTTGCTACAACTCTGCAGGTCTCCCCCGACAGCTGAGGAAATATCCAGCTGAGTTAAGTGACTTTCCTGAGGTCACTCAGCTGGGAAGGAGTAGTATTTTGTCAGCCCATGGAAGGCCACCATTGCCCCACTCAGCAGAGTTGTGCAAGAGCCAGTCTCTGGCCCTTTCAGTCCTGAGACCCCGTGGGATGCGCTGAAGCAGCAGTCAGTTAGTGCTGAGTAGAACAACCTTGGCCTAAGTTGTTCTGGGGGAAAGGACGTGTGTGTGTGTGTGTGTGTGTGTGTGTGTGTCTGTGTGTGTGTGTGTGTGTGTGCGTGTGTGTGTGTGTGTGGTGTTTGTGTGTGCGTGTGTGTGTGTGTGTGGTGTTTGTGTGTGCGTGTGTGTGTGTGTGTGTGTGTCTGTGTGTGTGTGTGTGTCTGTGTGTGGTGTTTGTGTGTGCGTGTGATGTGGTGTATTTGATGCCCCTGCTCTGGTTTCTTACAAGTAAGTCTCGAGAGTAAAGAAGGCTTGTGCCAGTTTGCGGCAAAAGGCCAGGTTCAGGAGCAAGCTGTGGTAATGCCTTGTTACTGTTGAGTGACTTTTCATCCCAGATAGGGCACCTACAACAGAACAAAGAAAAATTCCATTCAAGTCTAGTTAATGAACCAGTGAGTGGATTGGAGTTACTTACAGGAGTACGGGTGACTCAAAGACAGTTGTAAAGATCACTCTGGCATGCATGACCACCACGGGAAGCTGGAGTTTTTTACAGGTCTTGCAAACAGCTCCCTCTAAGGTTCCCCACATCAACTGTTGACTATTTTTATAATGGGAGGGATGGGCCTCACCAATCCTGTAACTTTCTGAGCTTTCAGATCCTCAAATTTCTTGAATCGTCTGAACCTGAAGAAATATTTCAATGAGGAAAAAGCAGTTCCGTACCATTTGCCTTGGGAGCCATTGCCAAATCAGGAAGGTGGCCAGTCTAGAAACTTCTCCAGCCGGTTTGAGTAGAGAAAGAATATAGGTCAGTTCCTTACACAATTCTTAGGAAACTAGAGAAGTAGGCTCCCCAGAAGCCACCACTGGAGCTGTTCATTCCAGAGCAAGCTCCCCTGTCTGCAGTCCAGCATGAGGAGTGGGTGCTGCCACTGCCTCCCCGTACCCACTGAGCCAGAAACCTGCTGCTGCTAGAGAGAGCCTTGCCACCTCTGTGTCTAATGCAGAGGCCATCTCAGGGGTGCCATCCAGTTCTCATCATAGCAAAGGGACCCCCGAAAAGCCGTTCTTCCTACAAACCAAGCAGTGCTTTAAGCCTTCATCTAAGATAAGGAGAATCGATCAGGAGGCTGGGTAGATGGCTCAGCAAGCACCAAACATGAGGACTTGAGGTGACTCTCAGCACCCACCGAAAGCCAGACGAGAGGGCTTGTGCTCTCACCACACAGCTGGGAAGCAGATGTGGGGTCTCCAGGCTCCCTCCCCAAAAGACACAGATTTCTCTGTGTAATCCTGGCTGTCCTGGAACTCACGCTGTAGACCAGGCTGGCCTTGAACTCACAGAGATCTACCTGCCCCTGCCTCCCAAGTGCTGGGATTAATAGTGTGCACAACTATTGCCCCAGCTGGAGCTTTTGAGCAAGCAGTGCAGCTGAGTCAGCAAACCCCAAGTTCATTGAGAGACCCTGCCTCAGTAAGGTGAATAGCAATTAGACACCCAGTGTCCACCTCTGACCTACTACACACATATGCACATACACCCATTTACACAGGACCACAGACACATGCATACACAGAAAGGGATAGTTGGTCCATGTGATTAATGATGAAACCTCTATCTTATGCCTATCTTCCTACCCATCCATGGACCTCTGTTTTATTCACCCACTCCTTCAGTGCTGGACCATATGAACAACTCCGTCCACCAAAACAAGTTACATGTCCTGTGTCACAGTTCAGACACCAATAGCAAGTCCCAGGTTGTGGCCTGTGATTCTGACCAACAGGCTAATCAGGGTTTTCATAACCATTTCTCTAGGCTTGGTTATTTCTAAGGGACACTCTTTTACCTTCGCCTGCTTATTATAAAAGATATTACGTTGCCAGGCCTGGTGGTGCATGCCTATAATCCTAACAGTCCAGAGCCTGAGCCTGAGTCTTCAAGTTCAAAGCCAGCTAATGGGTTCATAGTAAGACTGTCTTTTTTTGTTTGTTTGTTTTGTTTTTTTTGAGACAGGGTTTCTCTGTAGCTTTGGGGCTTGTCCTGGAAGTAGCTCTTGTAGACCAGGCTGGCCTCAAACTCACAGAGATCTGCCTGCCTCTGCCTCCCAAGTGCTGGCATTAAAGGTGTGCGCCACCACCTCCCAGCAGTAAGACTGCCTTAACAAGCAAAAGTATATTAAAGGGGACTAGAGTCCAGTACCCAGCACCCATGTCTAACAGCTCATAGCTACCTGTGACTCGAGCTCCAGGGGATCCTATACTCTTTGTCTGGCCTCCACAGATACCTGCATGCATGCATACATTCCTATGTAGACACACACACACACACACACATTCATATAATTTAAACATTTTTAAATATGTTACAAAAGATAGAGATAACTAAACGGAAGGGACACAGGGCAGAGTATGTGGAGGACAGTTAGTTTCCGTGTCCCCCTGGGAACTGCTGTCCTCCAGCTCTCTGAACAAGGTTGTTTTTTTTGTTGTTGTTGTTTTTTTGTTTTGTTTTTTGAGACAGGGTTTCTCTGTGTAGTCTTGGCTGTCCTGGAACTTGGTCTGTAGACCAGCTTGGTCTGGAACTCACAGAGATCTGCCTGCTTCTGCCCCCTGAAGTTCTGGGATTAAATGTGTGTGCAACTGTTAAACTCCATTTTTAAACTGTGTATGTTGCTAAGAGTTTGGTTTTTTGTTTGTTGTTTTTTTTTTTTTTTTTTTTTTTGGTTTTTTGAGACAGGGTTTCCGTGTAGCTTTGGAGCTGTCCTGGAACTTGCTCTGTAGACCTGGCTGGCCTCGAATTCACAGAGACCCACCTGCCTCTGCCTCCTGAGTGTTGGGATTAAAGGTGTGTGCCACCACCGCTCAGCTCGATTGGTTTTCATGAGATGAGGTTTGCCCTTGAATCTAGGATTCTCTTACCTCACCCTCTCAAGTGCTACAGTGACCAACAGGTGTTTTCAATGTGCACAGTTCAAATCTAGGGTCTTATACATGCTCGGCCAGTGCTGTATTACCAAGTTATGGCCCTCTCTCTTATTTCACCAAACTTTGTCATAGATTTCCACATCTATGTTCATGACAGATACTGTTCTGTGGAGTTTTTAGATATTGTCCTTATTTGGTTTTGGTATGAGGCCAATGCTCATAGCGAAGTGGTTCCCTTGCTTCTAACTTCTAGAGAGACTTCAGAGAATTGGTATACTTTGTACCCTAACTGTTCTTGTTTAGCTCAAATAAAGTCATCAGGTCAGGAATTTTATGAACTGGAAGATTACTGACAACTGTCATCTGTGTACTGGTGTCTCCCACCCCAACTCATACAGTGAAAGGTCTTCTTTCCTGAAAATCTCTTATTCTGAAGAGTGAGTTTTAATATAGCAAATTACACTGCAGAATTGTGAGCCAGAGTTTTCACAGCCTCATTATATTTCCTGAGTACGTAATAAGCTGATTCACAAATCTACAGTTAACTAAAAATAATCCTTAGCCGGGCATGGTGACACACACCTTTAATGTCAGCACTCAGGAGCAGAGAGGCCAAGGAGAGCGAGCTGTGGAGAGACCATGTCTCGAAAAATAAATAAATACAAAAATTATCTCTGTTGATGCCTTTAGAACCTAGTTTTTGAACTCCTGTTTTCTTTACATAAAATTATCTTTAATAGGCAAAAGCAATCTGAGAATTCTACATAGTTATACAGTGACTACATCCACAATTTACACACACACACACACACACACACACACACACACACACACACATATCCACATTAAAGCCAATGTTCTATTCTTTGCTTAGTTCTCTCAAAACAGAGCAAAGTAATTAAGATTCCACCACTTTGGAGACTGGAGAGATGGCTCAGCAGTTACGAGCATGGCTGCTCTTCCAGAGGACTTGGGTTTGATTCTTAGCACCCACATAGTGGCTCACAACTGTCTGTGACTCTAGTTTCAAGGCATCTGACACCCTCTTCTGACCTCCACCTGCACTAGATACTAATGTGATAGACAGACATGCAGGCAGGCAAAACACTCATACACATAAAATAATGATAAATATATATATGGAAAAAGTTTCTCCACCCTACTTTGAGGTAGAAATTTGACTATTTACCATAACAATGTAAAATGTAAACATCTCCATACTTTATGCCTCCTGAAATCTCTGGGGGAGTGCTATGAAAAATTACTAACAAATTATTTTCCCCTTATGGTCATATTGCTGTAGGTACAGGAGTTGTTTGTTCCAGTGCCTTGGCTCTTGTTGTATACTAGGACAGGAGATGATCACCAGAAAGACTGCTCTAAGACATCCTCTTCTGAGCTCCAAGAGCAAAAGCCTTTAATCTCAGCACTTGGGAGGCAGAGGCAAGTGGAACTCTGAGTTAGAGGCCAGCCTGTTCTACTTAGTGAGTTTGTGGCCAGCCAGAACTATTTAGTGAGACCCTCTCAAAACACAAAAAAGATTAATGTGATATGATACCAACACATAGAGAAAATATGTGACAAAACCTGGCACTTATTCATGATTCAGAAACAAAACAACTCCCAGCGAACTAGTACAGGAACTTCTTTAGTTCCTCATTTTGATAAAGAATTTACTACACAGAAGGCTTAGCAGTTAAGAGCAGTGGCTGCTCTTGCAGATGGCCTAGCTTTAATTCTCAGCACACGTGGTAGCTCTCAACCATCCATAACTCCAATTCCAGAGGATTCTTGTGCACATATGTGTATGTGGCCCGAACTCACAGAGATCTGCCTGCCTCTGCCTCCTGAGTGCTGGGATTAAAGACGTGTGACACCACCGCTCGGCAATATATATTATATATAAATATATTATTATATATTTATATGTAATATATATTTAAAGAATATATGTCGTTTAAAGCTATATATATATATATTTTTTTAAAGAACTTATTGCTACAAGTGGTACCAAATGATGAGGTAATGGTAAATTACAAAGAACTATATGAAAACATAAACTCTGGGACAGGCCTATAATCCCAACTAATTAGGAACCCAACTAATTAGGCAGGGGGATCATAAATTCAAGGCCAATTTAGTGAGACACAGGGATGACAGGGACATGAGGACACAAAAAGGACCAGGATCTGGTGAAGGTCACAAGAAAAAGCCCTGAAGATGGACGAGGAAGAAAAGACTGAGCAGGGTGCTGGAGAGATGGCTCAGTGGTTAAGAGCATTGCCTGCTCTTCCAAATGGTCCTGAGTTCAATTCCCAGCACCCACATGGTGGCTCACAACCATCTGTAATGAGGTCTGGTGCCCTCTTCTGGCCTGTAGGCATACACACAGACAGAATATTCTATACATAATAAATAAATAAATATTTTTTAAAAAAGAAAAGACTGAGCAGAAACAGAGTGGGGCAGGAGGTTGACAAACTCACACCCAGGGCGCAGATGGGAGGAGGAGATCTGGTGAAGCAGCTGTCCCTGTTACAGATGGCCCAGATGTCTGATTTCTACATCCAGAACAGATTCAAGCTGCTGCCTGAGATGCTCAAGACTCACAGGATACTCCAGTCAGGACTTGATCATAATTCTAAATTTTCTTTAGGTCCCCATAAGATTATCAGCGCCCCCAACCAGCAGGAAGTAGCTGGAAAACTATGCCCACATTCCCAAAAAATGGACTATGGATTTTTTTTTAAAAGAGGGGGAAAAGGTGCAGGACAATTGTCTATATTCTGTCATTTATGTTTTAAATAAATGCTGATTGGCCAGTAGCCAGGCAGGAAGTATAGGCAGGACAACCAGATAGGAAGTAGAAGCGGGAGAATGAGAGCAGGAGAATTCTGGGAAGAGGGATGCTCCCTCTGTAGTTCTGTCCAGACACTGAAGAAGCAAGATGTGACTACTGCCTCACTGAAAAAGGTACTGAGCCATGTGGCTAACATTGATAAAAATAATGGGTTAATATAAGTTACAAGAGTTAGAAGCCTGAGCTGATGGGCCAATCAGTTTATCATTAAAAAATTGCTTTCTTATATGTAATCAATAAAAAATAGTATATGAATATTACAATACCATTTACATTATCTGTCCCCAAATAAAACATTTAAGTATAAATCTAACAAAATATATACAGGGTACTTATGAAGAAACCTCCAAAAATGATTGAAGAAAATAAGAACTAAATAGTTGGCAATCTATTTCATGTTCATGGTTAGGAAGACTCAAATTGTCAAGATAACAGTACTTCCCAAGTTGATTTCTATATTAAATGAAATGTCAATCAAAATACAGGAAGTTTTTTTTTTAACTGATTTAAGAAACAATTTTCTGTGCATTGTTGTTTTGCCTCTATGCGTGTCTGATCCCCTGGAACTCTAGAAGAGTGGTTAATATGTCTCTTAACCACTGAGCCATCTCTCCATCATTCCAGTTCCCCCAATTTTTTGTTTGTTTGTTTTGATTTTTGAGACAGAGTTTTTCTGTGTAGCCCTGGCTGTTCTGGAACTTGCTCTGTACACCAAGCTGACTTTGAACTCAGAGCATGGTTCTATTTATGTTTGCCCTCCCAGAACCAGAAAGTGGCCTTATCCAGTGTTGATATTTGGTGAATATATGTTCAGCTGAACAGCAGTGCCATTAGAAAAATACTACAGATGTAATAATTCATTATGATTTGAAGAAGAGCCAAGAAAATGAAAATTACTAGGAACAATGAACGTTATTCTTCAGGTATCTAGGTAAGCAATTAAATTTTAAAAAGTGGTCTAGAGAGATGGCTCAGCAGTTAAGAGTTTTCTTTTTCAGAGGTCCTGAGTTCAATTCCCAGCAACCACATGGCCGCCACAACCATCTGTAATGAGATCTGGTGCCATCTTCTGGACTGTAGGCATACAAGCAGGTAGAACACAGTATATATAATAAATAAATGAATCTTTAAAAGACATTTAAAAAGTAATATCTGTATACAATATTTAAGTGTTTTTAGCAACGCTTGTTTCTTTTCTATAGACTAATAAACTATATACTTATATAATAAATTATATAGTTCATCTATGAATTAATTTAATTTGATCAATTTTTATACTTTTATATCTATTTGTTTTGTAGAACTCTGCAACATTTACCAGTGTTGGGTATTTGAACCAATAAACATTACAAAGAGCTGAACAAAATCAAAACAAAATTCAAAAGAAAGTGTGAATGGAGGGATTCTCACTGACTGGAGCATGGCAGACATAGTTCTGCCAGGCCTTGCCCTTCCCCATCCCCTAGGCTTCCCTAAATCCATTAGCTCACCATTCCTAAAGCAAGCCCCCCAAGGTCTGTGCCCTTATTTCGCCACTTCCTCCTCCTGAGTCTGACTGCCAAGTTCCAGCTATCAAACCATTGAATTCGAGCAATCCAAAGCCCCCTTTGGCTGACCTAATTGATATGTCCAATCAAACTTAAACACCTCATCCTAACACAGGGTTTCCCTTGTACCTTTATAAACTGCCTTTGCCTATAGTCACATCCATTTCCTCTCTATCCAGAGCAGTCTGTCTCTCTCCTGGACAAATATCCGTCCCTCTTCTCCCTTGTTTCCCTCCCCTTCTCCCTCATCCTCTATCTCCTGTCTTTGTCTTATTCCCTGCCCTATGTCCCTCTGGGGCAAATAAATCTCTGTGCTGAGAACTTGGTCTTGGGGTCCTGAACCAATACCAATCTCTTACAGTGGGTATAAGAAGTTTCTTTCCTGGGCGGTGGTAGCATGGGCCTTTAATCTTAGCACTTGAGAGGCAGAGGCAGGCGGATCTCTGGGTTCAAGGCCTGCTTAGTCTGCCTAGTCAGTTCCAAGGAATATGCAGAGAAACCCTGTCTCAAAACAACAACAACAACAACAACAACAAAACAAAGAAAAACAAAAAAGGGTTCTTTATAGCAAGACTATTATACAAAGGTCTGCAAGACAAGTCACACAGGGAAGAATGCATTCGAGAATTCGATTGATGTCCCTTGCTTTAAGAAACAAATAAGCAGGACTGGGATCTAAAAGTATTTTCCCGGTGCAAGGATATCTACTGGGAAGAAACGGAATGGCAGATGCTTCTGAGCGGGAAGAGAGACGGCAGAGGTGTGGGGGGAGAAGAGGGCTTTTATAGGGTTTGTGGAACATAACACAGTGCACTAGTGGAAAAGTACAGTAGAGCCGGAAGTATTGCTTGGCTACCAACTTTGAAACATTGTTTGGCCAGCGAGTCACAGGGGATTTTCAAGTCTTGAGGATAGGAGACAGGGCAGGGGCAAGGTGTTCTTTTCTTGGCCATGGTTTCTGGCTTGAGGGTCAAGTCAGGGGTAGGCTGTTCTTTCCGTGGTCCCTTTTCCTGAAGAGCTGTGATTCTGGAGCATTTGCTTAGTATGTCCAAAGCCCTGAGTTCAATCCTCGTCCGCATCAAAAATCAGTAATTTACCAGACAACCTATATAAATAGGACTTGCACAGGAATCTGCTTGGTTTTTTTACAACCAGAAAAACCATTAAAATGTTATGGCTAATCCCAGCACTCTGGAGGCAGAGACAGGTGGATCTCTGTGAGTTCAAGGCCAATCTGGTCTACAAGAGCTAGTTCCAGGACAGGCTCCAAAGCTACAGAGAAACCCTGTCTTGGAAAAAAAGAAAAGAAAAGAAAAATGTTAGGGCTGGGCATGGTGGCACAAGGCTATAAACCCCAGGACCGGGGAAGTGGATGCACGAGGATGAAATCACACACCATTAAACATTTAAAAAATAAAAAAATAAAAAAGCCTTGCCCACAGGAAGGCGTGTCCTCGCAGAGGGCGGCCTCTGGAGAAAAGACTACGATTCCCATAAGGCTCTGCGCCGAGCGTGTTCTGTCTCCCGACAGGCCCCGCGCGCTTCACCCGCCAGGTTTTGCCTGAGCCCGCGAGCGTCTGGCGATGGAGAGCCCAGATGATGCAGCGGACGGCAAACAGCGCGTCCACTTGCGCTCTGGCTCGCTGCGTGGCGCCGCGCCGGCTACGCTGCACCTCCTGCCCTGCGAGGTTCCGGTGAGCCGGCCCGCTCCGGTGGAACGCTTCTTCACGCCCGCCGTTCGCAGCGGTGCAGACGGTGAGTCCCGGCAGGCCCCGCGCAGGCCACAGCGCTCACGGGCTTGGTGGTCCGCGGAGGAGCCGCCAGCACGTTCCCCGGCGGCCAGGCCTGCCTGATGGGCTTTGCGTGTTCCTCCCGCAGGGCTGCAGGTGTCGTTTCGGGGTCGCTGCCTGCGGGGCGAGGAGGTGGCTGTGCCGCCGGGATTTTCGGGATTCGTGATGGTGACGGAGGAGATGGGAGAGGAGCTGATAAGGAAGCTGAACTCGGGGGACGTGGAAGACAAAACGGACGAGGCGCAGGAACCGCTGGAGCGCGATTTCGTGAGCAGAGGGAGAGGGTAGACTCGGGACGAGGGTCATAGCCGCGGTGCCGGTTCTCAACTCGGCCTTTCTTTAGGACCGCTCTATCGGAGCCACCGGCAGCTTTAGCCACTTCACTCTGTGGGGTCTGGAAACGGTCCCCGGCCCGGATGCCAAAGTGCACAGGGCCCTAGATTGGCCCAGCCTCGCTGCAGCGGTGAGTACACATATGGGCCCTTTTCTCCCTAGGCTCGGTCCGTCCTCCCACCCGGTTTGAATCGTCCCTAGTGATTTGGGCTTTTTAGGGCAGTGAGCACCAGACTGAGGAGTGGTGGGAGGCACTCTCCACCTCTATCGTCCGGGCTTCTTAGAAGGGACTATCACCCTGAGCAGCTGGGTCCCCACCTAGATGCTTTGTATTAGAAGTCACGTAGTAGAAGTGACTCCTGTTGCAGATTCACGCACAGGTGCCTGAGGACTGAGAGCCAGAGCATGAAAATGAAAGCCACAGATCCCTTCACACCAGTAAACCAGCAATAAGTTCCCTTTGGAGCCACTGTTTCTATCCCAATAAATGAGCTCTTCCTAACACCTGTGAGTCTGTGGGCACCTTAGCACCCTGAAGGCTGTCATGGTATGACACCCAGTCCGGCAAGAACTTTTGATAACTCTGCATATATAAACAATTTATTGCTGGGGGCAAGAGGGGCCAGAATTTTACAACCAGCAGCCACCCCACCCTCCAGCTGCTCCTTTACAAAAGAAATGTTTACAATCATAGTCCTCTGTACAGAGCGCCACCTGGTTCAGTGTACACAGCGACCTGGATCCCTCTGGTCCCTGTGTTCAGAGCAGACCTGGGCCCATGAACCAGCTAGTCCTGGAGTTGGCCTAGCCCTGAGCTGGCCTTGGTACTGTCCACTAGTTGGCCCCTCCTAGGCGTCTCCTTTTGGAGCTGTCCTCAGCCCCGTCTCCCTTGGCGTGCCTCTCGGAAGGGATGACAGCCCGTAAGCCCCAGTTCTGCCAGCTCTTGGTGTTGCAATGGGCAGTGCCTTGTCACCACTTTCCTCTCTTGCTCCAGTCTTTGGGAGTAAAGTGCAGACACTTGGAGTCAATTCGAAGGAGACGCTTGAGCATAGCTCGCTCGTGGCCATCCACGATGTCCTCTGACAGAGTGAGGATATACTGGCCCTAGGCAAGAGATAGACCCAGCATGTGGTCAGCGCATAGGGTCTGCCACCTGTACCCCATTCAGTATCCCCTTAGGTGTCTCCTGACCTTGTAGTAATTGATGAGATTGAGATACTGCAGCGTGGAGATGACATCTTCTTTCTTGATACTGGTGATTTCACTGATCTCACTGTGGGAGGGCAAAAGTTAGGTCCCCTGAGGGTATTCATCTGTCCCCAGGAACAGACAGGCCGTACCATGCACCCCCAGCTGGGCATTCAGGCTCACTTGATGGTAATCTGTGGCCTCTCCCCGCTCTCCGACTTCAGTCCCATCAGGATCTCCAAGATGGTCTGGGACCAGTAACTTCGATAGGATAAGAGGCCAAGATCTGACAGGGGCTTCTCAGGAGTCCCTGTCTTTCCTTCTACTTTAGAGAGCTCATAGCCTAAAGCAATGGAGCACAAGAGGCTGAGTAAGCATCAAGGCATACAAAGGTATAAGTAAGAGCAGATACTGCAGAGCTAGGCTGCCTGTTTCTGTCTCTCACTTACTCTTGGTAATGGGTTGAGTAGCTTCCCTGCCTGCTGAGTGGGTAGAGGAGCTTAGGCACCTAGAAAGCAGCTATGACTGGGTACTTGCCAGCCAGTGGAAGCTGAGGAGATGGAAGTGCTAGATTCTCTTTTGCCATCCCAGCCTGTGTCTGAGGGCACTGGGAGGGTGGTGAGGGAGGCTTTTGTGACCTTAGGATACTGGAGCCTTTTCAGGGTCATCAGTTTCTCTAGCTGTGATCCTGGAAATGTTAGTGCTTTTAAAAGTACAGAGGCGCTTCCTCAGAGCCAGGTAACTGACCTCTGTAACTGTTCTTTCCCTCTTGTGTTGACTACTGGGCAAGAGCAGAAAGTTCACAATGAGACCTTTAGGAATTGCAGGGCTGACAGTTCTTTACTCTTTTGTCAGGGTCCTGGGCATGGCCCTGTTGGTTTGGAGAAAGCCTTCCTTACCCTCAGCTATACCACCAGCCTCTTAATGGTTCTTGACACTTTCTGCTCCTAACTACATCGCTGTTGGCCAGTCTTACTTTGCTCAATCACCCCTGGACAAGACGGGTCAGAGAGGCTGGTGTCTGGAAAGACAGCCAGAGGGGCAAGAGAGCAAAGGGTTTCCTACTCAGCCCTCCTGGATGCACATGTGTATGGTCCCATGAACCCACTGGATGCCAAACTTTCCTCTGTAGTTCTGAGTTCCTGACCTTGTTCAGTGATTGTCCCTCCCTTATATCTGTCTCATGGTACTTCTGTGGTCATTCCCCTGAGTTTCTAGAGAAAGTAATTCCTAACTTGAAACCACTCAACTAAGAAAATACTCCAAACAGATCATGACTTTGAACAAGTAAAGCATCTGTTTCACCATCAAAAAAGCCAACCCTTCTTCCCTGACTCCTAGATCAGAAAATAGTTGAGGGAATGAGATGGGGTGGATGGGCTAATACTAGAAAACAATGTGATTGCAGAGTTAAGAGCCTGTGCGAAGGGGTCAAAGCTCTCCTGGGCTTTAAAAGACTAGCATGACAAAGAACGGGGACAAGTTCATCCTTTAGTGGGTTAAACAGCCTTTGGACATCTGCTTGCAAGGCTCAGGGAATACCTGGTGACAAACCGAGAACGTGTTACAGTACACACCTGTAGATGAGCATGAGGAGCTGAGCTGCTCCACATGAGAACAGATGATTCCAGAAAAGTACGGGGGTCCTTAAACCTTCAGGCAAAGAGGAATGGGGGTTTGAAACCTACTCCAAGAAATAGGGCAGTTACTCGAGGAAAGGACCTTGGGAGAGTGACCCTTTCTTTCTGGCAGCTCTCTTGGTGACGGGCATGCCTGCATGTGACACACAGATGAGGTGCACTCATCCGGCTTGAGCCTGTCAGCCCCAGACCCATACTCACTGAACTCAATAAGTAGCTTGCCGTAGCCCCGGCGCTGGTAGGGGGGCAGAGTCAGGATGCAGGCCACATTGTAATCTTCAGTAGATTCCTTTTCCTGAAAGAGTGGGTGAGTTGTAACAAAGGCCTGGCTTGGGGCACTGCCATCCATGTACAGCCAGGGTGAGTGCTGACCTTGGAGAAGTAGCCCACAATGTGGAAGCCCTTGCAGTCGTACTCCGTCATCACGTAGAAGAGGAAGGGGTCTGTGTCATAGTACAGCGTCTTGTGGTCGAGGAAGCACTTGGCCAGAAGACACAGGTTTTGTGAGTAGCTCTGTAAAGGCAAAGGCCTGTCAGTCACTACTCTGGGGGTACTACTTTAAAGAGTTACGCTTTGTTTTGTTTGGTTTTTTGAGACGGTTTCACTGTGTAGCAGCCCTGGCTGCCCTGGAATTCACTTTGTAGACCAGGCTGGCCTCAGACTCACAGAGATCCACCTGCCTCTGCCTTCTGAATGCTGGGATTAAAGGCGTGTGCTGTGTGTACCACCACTGCCCAGCAAAAAGTTACATTTTGTTGTGGCATATGTGGCTGCAGGTGCCCATATACCACAACATGCATGTGGAAGTCAGGAACCTTTCGGAAGTCTATTCTCTACTTCTGGTATGGGTTCTACAAAGTGAACTCAAGTGCCCAGGGTTGTGTGACAAGGACTTCTACCCACTGAGCCATCTCAAGAACTCTGAGGAGCACTTCTTTGTGCTACGTCAAGTTGACAAGTGATGAGCTTCCCTCCTAGGACCCTGACCCCACCAGTCAGGCCATTATCACTGTTTAGGTAGGGGCCGCCCCCTCCCTCAGCTGTCCTGGAACTCACTCTGTAGACCAGGCTGACCTCAACTTTAGAGATCCACCTGCCTCTGCCTCCCAAGTGCTGGGATTAAAGGGTGCGCCACTGCTGCCACTTAAGTGTCCAGGAGCATGTACCTAGCTGCCTGCCCCTAGGTGAGCTGCACAGCTTCCCGTATACCCAGCAAAGCCTGCCCTGGGCCGGCATTGCCTTCTGTTCCATTTAGTACTGGGATTAAAGGATTAAAGGTAGGCGTCATCTGCCTGCCCACCTCCCCTTTTAAATAAGTTTCCCCACGGAGTTAGCCTCAAACTCAGTCTCAGAACAGAAGTTCTGCCCACGTGGCTGTCCTTGGGTGTCAAAACTCTCATGCTCTAGTCACAGTGATGTCTCCTTGGAACTGGCCTGGTATTCTCCAATGGAGGGTTAAGAAAATGCCAGCCTTGGTGGTTCTTCCTATAAAACTTTGGAGTGGCTGCTTTACTATACACATGATTTGTAGAGTAATTTTCTAGATAGCTTTACACTTAATACACATTAGTGTGGCTGGGCGGTGGTGGCACACACCTTTAATCCCAGCACTCGGGAGGCAGAGGCAGACGGATCTCTGAGTTCAAGACCAGCCTGGTCTACAGAGCTAGTTCAGGACAGGCTCCAAAGCCACAGAGAAACCCTGTCTCAAAAAAAAAAAAAAAAAGAAAGAAAAAGAAAAGCCAAGAAACAAAACAAAACACTACTGTGGAGGTTTTGTCTTTCTCTTGAGTTCCCCACACCAATCCAGGTACCTCTCTCTCCCCCTCTATATCCTGGTGGCCAGAGAGAGGTGTGTATCTCAAGGGTTCTACTCTCCTCACCTACAAGACCCAAACCTGCTCCTCCACTGATCTTGTTCCTGCCACCTGACCTTCAAAGTCTTGCTTTATCCCCTCTCCCTTCCCTTTTATTTTTCATATATACTGTCCTAGCATGTCAGACAACTACTTAGAATTGCCTTAAACATATTCTCTCCTTCATATTCAGGCTCATAGGTCAACCCAGAAACTTTTTCAAAATAGGGTATACCCCTGGGTGGCCCAGAACTCCCTACAGACCAGTAGAGATCTACCTGGTCCTACTTCCTGAGTCTTGGGATTACAGCATATGCCACTCAACCCATCCAAAGTCCTTTTTGCTTGTTCGCTTTTGAGAAAGGGTCTTACTAGCTAGCTTTGAATTTCAAATGCTCTGGCCTCAGCCTCCTGGATGTTGTGATTACCACGCTAGGCTAAACTGTTCAAACTGCCTCTAATTTTACATTTGACTTTTGCTACCATAAGTTGTTATCTGTTTTGCTCTTGGCTCCTCGAAACTAAGTCCTTCTTGCTTTATAGCCCAGGTTGGCTTGGAACTCATTATAGCCCAGGCTGACCTGGAACTCAGGAGCTTTCTGAGTGCTGGGATTACAGGCATATACTACCTAGAGTTCTGGTGATAACTTCCTTTGAACTCTGCTAACTTCTCCATTGGGATCTGAGTAGCCGTGGTGTGTCTGCTTCTACTGTGAACAGTGACCTATCAGAGAATAGCTTGTCTAAATCTTAGTGTCTTGTGCACTCCCACCGCCCCTGCTTTATACCAGGAATTCAATAAAACAGGCTGAATCAACTGGTCAACTGTTCTGAGCAGGAAAAAGTTGTTCATATGGCTTATTCTAGGCTCTATTGCCCCAGCCACTAACCTTGTTTTTCCGTCCATCAATCTCAAAAAAGGAGATGGTGCCCTTGCGGTAAATTTCATTTCCTGGAGGGTGCCGAAGGTCACATTTGGTCTAAGGACAAAAGGAGGATCAGGCGGGGACTGCTGTGGGTATACGGGATAGGCAGGCCTCCCAAAACCCCTCATACCAAGTGGCGCTGTAGACACTTGAGGCTACGGCCATATTTGAGGCAAAATTCGCACAGGTAGAGGACAGGCAGTGTGGTGAGCTCTTGTGGGTACGGGGAGAAGTACCACGGCTTGAGGCGGTGCCGGCCAAGCTCAATACACTCGATGTTCTTCATCCGGGTGACAATGTCGTCGTGACTCCGATCAGACACCAAGCTGCCAGTCATGCGTGGCGCTGATGGTATTCCATCTGAGCTGTCCTGAGAGTCCTACCCAAGGCAAGTGGTAGATCATAGCAGACAGTTAAGCAGAACATGGCTCACAACCCTGCCATAGGTTTCTTCAAACCTAACATTAACTAAGGGGAAAGCATCATAATCCTCTTATCAAAATAAACCAAAGCTGAGAAACTGGTGATATGATGAAAATCACCCAATGGCTAATCTGCCTGGCTCTTAATCTCATCACCATCTACTGCCTACCACCTTGTTTTTGTTTTTGTTTTCCTCCTTCAAGACAAGGTTTCCTGGTATAGCGCTGACTGTCCTGGAACTCACTCTGTAGACCAGGCTGGCCTCAAACTCAGAGATCCACCTGATCTCTCCTGGGTTCTGGGATTAAAGGTGTGCACCACCACTGCCCAGCTTGTATGATTTTAAATTAGTCACTGAATGAACTCTCCTTGCCCAAGTCCATTCCCTTCACCCAGCTTTTCTTTGATACCCACCTCATCAGTGCCCAAGCAATTAGATTTCCTCTTCCGTCCTGGCTGTGCGGCCACTGCCCTACGGGCTGACCCATTCTGTGAATGAGACGGAAGAGAAAGGGTGAGCATGAGATGAGCCTGAAGGAGGCTGCTAGACTGATGAAAGATGAGGGAAGACTGGAGGGGCTGTCAAGGTGGCCTCTTCCAGAGGACATGTGTTCCTTTCCCAGCATGTATGGTGCCTCACAAACATCTCTAACTCCAGTTTCAATGGACCCAATACCCTTTTCTGGCCATGGCACCAGGCAGGCAAGTGGTGCACATACATAATGCAGACAAAACACTCATACACATAAAAATAAATCTTAAAAAAAAGAAACTGCAAGACTCACCTGAGGGAAAACTGAGGCTGGGGCTGTCTCGCTGGGCACTGGAGTTGCTGGTGAAACCACTTCCACCTTCCGTTTCTGCAGAGAGAAACCAGGAAAGGTGGGTCAGAAGGTAGAGAAGGTGGGACCTGAGAAGAAAGCAAGGTCCCTGGAATTGCTGAGGGTACCGTTGAGCGGTGGTTGGGTTGCAGGCAGGAGCTGGAGGAGAGCGGCTGGTCAGGCTCGCCACCGGGAATGGCCTCCCGCTCCTTGGGCAGGTTGAAGCGGAGTGTGATCTGGACCGGGATTGGCAAGGTCTTCCCGCTGGCCTGGGCGGAGGCCGGCTGTAGAGATAGGTCCAGTCTTCCTCTGGGGTGGGGATGGTGGGATGGCGAAGGGGCAAATGGGCCCCTCAACATGGAATGATCAAATCCCACCCTCTGCCTTCTCTAGAGCAAGGCAATAGTGGACTCTGGAGCTACACCTGCAATTTGGCCCCCATCCTTTCCAAGTTGAAGTCATGGCAGGAGAATGCTGTCTCCTGCCCATTCAGGAACCCCTGAGGCCGAAATGCCAGAAGGAAGAGGCAGCAGAGAAAAGGTGAAATAGGGGACCTACTCACCACCTCTCTTTCGGGAGAGCCGGGGCGGGACCCAGGAAGTCCGTTCTTGGTAGGGGTCTTGGCCTCTTTCTTGGGGAACTGGATCTTCTTCAAGTCCAGCCGTTCGTGAGTCACCCATTCATCCAGACGTTTGTTGACTGCAGCAGTGGAAATGGTTCAGGAGGAAGGCCAGAGGCTGCCCTCAACCCTATCCAGCAACCCCACTTCCCCGGGCCCAGGACTCACAATCAATGTAATGGACATAGAAGAGCTTCCGGCCACTGATGTCCTTCACGCTTAGGATCTCAGCCAGGGCTATGGGAACAACACAGACAGGGGGTCTTAGCCAAGCCAGGTCATGAGACTCCACCCTTCGACCTGAATTCTACCTCCAGGCTGGATCCCTATACCCCAGCACCTAGAAGGGTTGGCTCAAGACCTCTTCAGTCACCAAGTGACACCTCTCTTCAAGCCCCGCTCGGCTCATCGCCACACGTCTAAAAGTCACGCCCCTCCTTCCGAGTATCTGCGACCGCCCCAGGATTGCAGAAGCCCCTCCCCCTCCCGTGTGCTCGTTGACTCCCTCCCGCCCCTCGCCCTCTGGATCCTTGGGCCCGCCCCCCGACGTCACTCACGCCACTCATCTTCGTTGTCCTGGTTGCGCCGCAGCACGGGCAGGCGGCAGCCCTCGATTATCTCCCCCTGGGGAGACAGCGCGGCGCCAGGGTCGGCTACTGGGGGGCCTCGGGCTCTACCCACCTCCCCTGGCTCCCTCCGCCCCGCCCCGGGCACCGGACTCACCACCTCCGCCATCTTCCCTCCCTCCACTGCCACTTCCGGCCCCTCTGGGAAACGTCACTTCCGGAACTGAGTGCGCCACAGGCCCGAGCCCCGCGAAGGTAATTAAGGAAAAAAACACTTTAGAGTCAGTGCTGTCTGGCTGGTGGCAAGGAGCAAGCCCACTTCGGGAATGGAAGAACAGGGTGTTGTAAGCCAGAGACCAAGTAATAGATGGAAACCCCACAGCTCGTACTGCGATTGGAGGAATAACGAGTCTGTCACGTGACGCCCGGGTGCGACGCGGGTCACGCAGATCAAGTCTTAAGGTTTTGACCTGTGGCTTTGTTCGGGCGCCTCATAGTGGCAGCAGGAAGCGAAACCCTCAGTAAGAAGCTGGAAAGTGAGGTTTTGGACCCTGGAGAGTCAGTGGGGCTGAAGAAATTTGAAGACCCAGCCACATGTTTGCATATAGTTGCACAGGCATAGGGACTTACCATGAGTTCTTTTAGTTTTGAATCAACATTTCTCTTTTTAAAATAGTATAAGGCTATTTTAAAGGCGTGATGGCGCATGCCTTTAATCCCAGCACTTGGGAGGCAGAGGCAGGGTGGATCTCTGAGTTTGAGGCTAACCTGGTTTACAGAGAGAGTTCCAGGACAACCAGAGCTACATAGAGAAACCCCGTGTGGGGGTAGTAAAGTAAAATACAGATATCACTCTACCTGTGTGACTACTTGTCTTACCTATACTGCTATATCCTGGGTGTCTCTAAATACCAGTTGAGGTAAATACCAGTGTGGGGGTTCCCTAGGGTGGGAGCAGCCAACCTGTGGTCTTTGTTTTGTTTGTTTCAAGACAGGGTTTCTCTGTAGTTTTGGAACCTGTCCTGGAACTCGATCTGTAGACCAGGCTGGCCTTGACCTCACAGAAATTTTTCTGCCTCTGCCTCCCAAGTGATGGGATTAAAGGCATGGGCCACCACCACCTGGCCAGCCTCTTGTTTGGTTGGAAGTGTCACCTCAGTTCCCTGGCATCCCTTTATTCAAATAATCTGGAATGTTTGATTGGGGGGCTTCAGCCCATCCCCCTAACATCCGTTTTGAATGTTGGACAGAAAACTCCATTTCAAGCCACCTCCTCTGGGAGTGGCCACCTCCAAGAAATGTGACCCATTCCTAGGGAAGGTCAAAACCACTCCCACGGGCTATTAAAACTGTCCCCCAGAGAACGAACACGTAGTCTCCCGGTTTTCCATGGGGTGGGGAGCACCTGGAAATGCTATCATCCATTAAACCTGTGATCTTTTCTAATTCGGTCTGCTCTGGTTTGATTTGGGTTATTGCCTTGGTGGAGAGGTTTGTCTTTGTTGGCCAAGGAAAAATACTTAACACCTATGTTCTTTATAAAACCCCATCAGGCAGGAAGTTGCCCATCCCACAGAAGTCAATGGGAAGTAGATTTTTACCCCATATCAAGAAGGACCTTTGTTGTGTGATATTTTGTGTTCTGACAAATAAAGCTTGCCTGGAGATCAGAGGGCAGAGCTAGTCACTAGTTGACCATAGAAGCTGGGCAGTGGTGGCTCAAGCTTTTAATCTCAGCACTCTGGAGGTAGAGACAGGAAGTGAAAGGTGGGGTGTAGACAGGATATCAGCTCTTTCAGTTTGAGGATTTGGAGAGGTAAGAAGTCTGGTGGCTGCTGTTCTGCTCCTCTGATCTTTCAGCTTTCACCTCTATATCTGACTCCTGAGCTGAGTGCTGTGGGGCCAAAGGGAGGATCAAAGGGATTCTGGCATGCCCCTGAGGCTCCTTCCAGCATTTCCAGGCCACTCTGAGACAACTACAATTTAGAAGGTCGCTTTTGCCCTCCCTCTCTTTTTTATTGTTTTGTTTCTGAGTTCCAGGCTTGCCTCAAACACATCATCCTCCTGTCTCAGCCTCCCAAGAGCTGTAATTATAGAAACATATATGATATCTCTGTAATCAGACTGCCTTATTTAGGGTTTCTATTGCTGTGATAAACACCATGACCAAAAGCACTCTGGGAGGAAAGGGTTTATTTCATGTTACAGCTTATTGTCTCTCATCGAGGGAAGAGCCAGAGTGATGCAGAGGACATGGAGGAATGCTGCTTACTGGCTTACTCCCTGTAGCTTGTTCAGCCTGCTTTTTTATATACCCCAGGACTGTTTGCTCAGAGATAGCACCACCCACAATGGCCTGGGGCCTCCCACATCAATCACTAAGTAAGAAAATGCACTCCAGTTAGGCAGTGTGATGCACACCTTTAACCCTAGCACTCAGGAGGCAGAGGCAAGTAGATCTCTGCAAGTTTGAGGCCAGCCTGGTCTGTAGAGCAAGTTGCAGGACAGGCTCCAAAGCTACAGAGAAACCCCTTCTCGAAAAACCACACGCGCACACACACACACACACATGCGCGTGCACACATGCGCTCGCATTTTGGGCTTGCCTATAGACAAATCTTATGAAGGCATTTTCTCCATTCTGAGTCCCTCTTCTCAAACGACTTCTGTCAAGTTGACGTAAAACTAGTCAGGACAGACAACAGTGGGTCATCTCCGCGCTTCCCCCGCCCCCCAATTAAGCTGTGTGCCTGACATGTAACTTAACATCCAGCATGTTAACTGACCTATAGTGGTGCGATATTAATGGTACTCTAAAGGCTGGTGTAATTGTTAGATGTAGTGATAACATTTGAAGTCTATTTAGCTCAACATTTGGCACACAGCCCATCCCAGTAAACACTGGCTGTCATTACAATGCTGGACATGGACCCAAGGGCTGGTTCCCAGAGCCAAGGACCCAGCCACAAAAGAAGCAAGATGTGACTGCCTTGCCAAATAAGGTACTGAACCACGTGGCTAACATAGACAAGAATAATGGGCTAATATAAGTTGTAAGAGTTAATAAGAAGTCTGAGCTAGTAGGCCAGTCAGTTTATAACTAATGTAGACCTCTGTGTGATTTCTTTGGGACTTAACAACTGCGGGAACCGGGCAGAACAGAAACTTCAGTCAACAATAAGTGGATACCAGACATAAAACAAAGCTTAACCTGCCTACATCCACAACCCCAGAGAAGCTAGAACCCTCTTCCAGAAACAGATGGAAACAAATGCAGAGATCCACAAGTAACCACTGGGCGAGCTCCATGTGAGGAGAGGAAGGAATGATAATACGAACAAAGGAATCAAGACCATGATGGGGAAACCCACAGAATCAACTGACCCGAACTAATGGAAGATCACTGACTCCTGATTGACAACTGGGGAACCTACATAGGACCCAGTTAGGCCCCCTGAATGAATACAGGTGACAGTGGTGTGGCTTGGGCAGTATATGCGGACATTGGCAATGGGACCAGGATTTAATTCTAATGCATGAACTGACTTGGTGGAGTCCATTTTCTTTGGAGTGATACCTTACTCAGCCTAGGCAAGGTTTGGGGGGCTTGGTCCCGCTTCAGTGACATGAGAGGACAGATTTAGTTGACTTCCCGGGAAAGGCCTTAACCTCTCTGAGGAGCAGATGGGGGTGGGGGACTGGGATTGGTGTGTAAATAGATAAATATTTTTTTAAAAAAGATGTTTTAATAACATACTTTTTAAAAAATGACAATGAGATATTTCTGTCCCTGGCAGCATGGAGAAAATGATGGGCCTCGAAGAAACTTCACATGGACTCTGCTTTCTTTTCTTTTTTTTTTTTTAGATTTATTTATTTATTATGTGCACAGTGTTCTGTCGGCTGCATGTATACCTAAAGGCCAGATCTCATTACAGATGGTTGTGAGCCACCATGTGGTTGCTGGGAATTGAACTCAGGACCTCTGGAAGAGCAGGCAGTGCTCTTAATCACTAAGCTATCTCTCTAGACCAGAGTCTACTTTCTTTATGGCAAAAGTAAGCCACTGGGCACTATTGCCTCGACTCTTGATGGTGTGCTGTTCAAATTGGACAATCAGGACACAAAAGAGAGTGGCTGCAAAACCTTGTCAAAACAAGGTAGGACAGTCCTTCAAAAATCCTGCTTCATAGAAAAGTCTGTTAAATATTCTAGGCCTGTGGGCTGAAGGTGGATGCCCCAACATTGCAGACAAACCCTTGGGTGATTGTCCAGGCATTCATCTGTTTTTGTCATTTTTCACATTTTTTGGGAGTTACTTGCTCACATTTCTTGCTTACTCATTTAATATTTTCTTCTTGGGTCTCTGAGGGAATTGAAGACTAGATAGTTATAGTTTTCCTTGTTTACCAGACTCAGAAAAGAAACTCCCTAAAGAAATGTAAAGTAAACTGGATGGTGGTGGCGCATGCCTTTAATCCCATCACTCAGGAGGCAGAGATAGGAGAATTTCTGTGAGTTCGAGGCCAGCCTGGTCTAAAAGAGTGAGTTCCAGGACAGCCAGGACTGTTACACAGAGAAACTCTGTCTCAAAAAAACTCCCCCCCAATAAAGTATATAAGGTTGAGAGACATAAAAAGATAATTTTGAATTGGTAATACAAATTATGATAGACAGTAAATTAGGTAAAAGACTTTGAACTTACCAAGATAGGATAGATAATGGAGTATTTTCTCTGAATTTGTCAAATGCAAATTGATTAGACATTGTTGATGTACTTATTGCCTGTATATATTGTATATTGTTATTGTACTTATTGTATATAGTTTTTCTTATATTAGTCATAGCTTTCTTTTTTATTTTAGATTAAAAAAGGGGAAAATGTAGTGATATTTTATGTTTTAACAAATAAAGTTTGCCTTAAGATCAGAGTGCAGGGCTGAGCCACTAGAGCCCAGGCAGTGATGGCTCACACTTTAATCCCAGTACTTGGGAGTCCCATGCCTTTAATCTCAGCACTAGGGAGGTAGAGACAGGAGTGATATGGCTGGGTGGAGAAAGGAATATAAGGTGGGAGGAGACAGGAGCTCAGTGCAGTCTGAGTAGTTTGAGGAGCAGTCTAAGGACAAAATCACCCCTTTGGTCTGAGCATCAATAGAAGTACAAGATCTCTGTAGTGACAGGCCACTCTGCTTCTCTGATCTCTCAGCTTTTGCCCAATAATATCTGACTCTGGGTTTTTATTAAGAACAATTAGAATATATGTTACAGGTTGGTCCTGAACTCAATGTGTAACCAAATATGACCTTGAATTTCATCTCTCAAGTACAGCACGCACCAGGTTTATGTGGTGCTAGAGAGGCATCCAATTGACCAACCTCACCAAATGGGTTTTCATGTAGCCCAGGCTGACCTCAACGCACAGTGTAGCTGAAATGACCTTGAACTTCTGAGGCTGAGATACAGACATGCATCACCATGCTTTTTCATCCCTGAAACATTTTTATTTTTTAGTGTCTGTGTCCGTGTGTGTGTGTATGTGTGTGTTCATGCACATGTATGAGAGTGCACTGACCTGTGTGTGTGTGTAGTTTAGAAGTCAACATTGGGTTTCATCTGTCAATCTCCACCTTATTTTCTATTTATTTATTTTGGTTCTTCAAAACAGGGTTTCTCTGTAGCCCTGACTGTCCTGAACTCACTCTGTAGACCAGGATGGCCTGGAACTCAGAGATCCACCTGCCTCTGCCTCCCAGATGCTGGGACCAAAGGTGTGTCCCACAAGTGCCTGGCTTCCAAGTTATTTTCTTATTTGTTGCTTTTCCTTTTTTTCTTTTCATGTGTGTTCAAGTGTGTCCCTATGTGTATGTGTGTGTTCATATGTGTGGGCACATGCTTGTGGAGACTCTAGGCTGATATCCAGAATTTTTTTTTGATATTCAGAATTTTAATTGCTCCTTCACTTTATCTTTTTTTAAAGAATATTTTTATTTATGTGCGCTTGTGTATGTGTGTTAATGTGTGCTTTTGTATGCAGGTACCCTTGGAGACCAGAAGAGGGCATCAGATCCCCGTGAGAGGTCCCTACACAGATGACACTCTGGTCCTCTGCAAGAGCAGCAAGAACTCTTAAGAGATGAGGCCTCTCTCCAGTCCCTCCACATTATCCTTTGAGGCAGAACTTCTAAAACAAACCGAGACTTATGAACACTAGCCAGCATTCTCCAGGATACCCTGTCTCTTCCCTCCTAGGCTGGAATGCAGGCGACTTACCACACACATCTGATAGCTACTTGGTTCTGGAAATCAGAACTCTGGCCTTTCTTGCTCCACAAACACTTTAACTGGGCCATCTTCCTAGCCCCTCTGCCTTACTTTGTATTGAGACAGGATCTCTTACTGAGCCTACTACCAACAGATTTGGTTAAATAGTGACTTCCTGGGATCTTCTGTCTCCATCCCCACTCAGTGCTGGGTTTATAGGCACGAGCCATGCCCAGCCTTGCCATGGACTCTGGGATCTAACTCAGGCCCACACAGCAAACCCCTTCCCCATGGAGTTAGTTCCCCAGCCTCTGTTCCTTGTTTTATTTTAGATTTATTTATTTTATTTTATATGTATGAGTGTTATGGTCTCATCCATGACAGAGCAACATATAATAGTGGCCCGTGGAGGCTAGAAGAGGGCAGTGGATCCCATGGGTGCTGGGAATCAAATCTGGGCCCTTTGCTAGAGTAAATCAGTGCTTTTAACTGTTGAACCAGCTCCCCCAGCTCCCCTCAAACATTTTTAAAAGAGTAAAGCTGCAGGCTTTTCTTTTCCAATATAACAAGAGCAGGAAAAGCCCCTCCTAAAATGCCAGTGAATCAGATTCAGTAGTGATCAACACACCTCGATCAGTCAGGGCCATCCTAACTATACGATGTGGCACACTTTGTGCTATTAGGAAAATTCTGTCATTCTCCACAGGAGGCGATAAAGAAGGAAAGCACATACCCTCTGTTGATAGAGGGAAAAGTGGTTAATAAAATCAATACTCATTTTTATCACCACCATTCTTTTTTGTTTTTCTGTTTTGTTTTGTTTTTGAGATAGGGTTTCTCTGTAGCTTTGGAGCCTGTCCTGGAACTAGCTCTTGTAGACCAGGCTGTCCTCGAACTCACAGAGATTGACCTGCCTCTGCCTCCGGAGTGCTGGGATTAAAGGTGTGCGCCACCACTGCCCAGCTTCACAAACATTCTTAATCAATAGGACAGGAAAGTAAATTAACCTAATCATGGGCATGAACTCCAAATTTAAACAATCTCCACTGAAAACTGTTAATTTGTGTGATTGTTTGGGCAGGGTTGTCATCAACTCCTTGAAGACACACACTTTTCTTTGGAGAAAACAAGATCGTGTATAATTTTTAAAATCAGGATACAGATTTTCTGGTGTAGATTGGTTATAACAGTAGCCCCTCATCTTTTCCTTCTCCTTTCCTTCCCCTACCTCCTTGCAACATGGCTTCCTCCTAGGAGAACTAGAACTCAGCCAATGAGATGGCTGAGCAGGGAAAAGGCTGATGACCTGTGGCAGCTCCCAGGATCCCATGATGGCGGGAGAGAACAACTCCTAAAAGTCCTCTGACCTCCATATACGTGATGTGGCATGTGCAAGCTCGGAGTCATACACACACATACACGCAACAATAACAGGTTAAAATTAGAATTAACAGAAGCAAGCATCCTACTACTAAACTACATTCTTCATATTCATTCTTTTCTTCTTTTTTTTTTCAAGCCCTAGCTGGTCTAGAACTTGCTGTCTAATTAAAATTTAATTCTAACTTAATTAGAATTAAAAGGATTAGGCCTGTGGCTGTAGGTCAGATAGCAGAGTGCTTACCTAGCATGCACACAGCTCTGGGTTCAATCCCGAGAATCACATAGACCCAACATGGTGTCGTATGCCTGTGAGGTAGAGGCAGTAAATTAAGAAATTCAAGGTTATCATTGGCTATATAATTGGTTGGAGGCCAGCCTGGGCTATAAGAAGACCCATCTCATAAATAAATAAGTAAATAAATGTATTGTGAGCCTGGTTAAAAATATGGGGCTGGGAATGTCATAGCCTATTAGGGAATTTACTTATTTGCATCAGAGTCTGTCTTAGTCACTGTCCTACCTCTGTGAAGAGACACTATGACCAAAGCAACTCTCATCAAAGAAATCATTTAAGTGGGGTCTTACAGTTTCAGAGGACCATCATGGTGACAATCGTGGTGAAGGATATGGCAGCCAGCCAGCAGGCGGGGTGCTGGTCAGAAGCTGAGAACTTTACATCCTGATCTGTACGCAGCAGTCAGGGGAGAGAGGAGAGAGAGAAAGGCCTGGGACTGGCATGGGCCTTTGAAACCTCAAAGTCTACCCCCAGTGACACACCCACTCCAGCAAGGCCACACCTCCTAATCCTTCCTAAACAGTCCACTAACTAGGAACCAAATGTTCAAATATATGGAGGTCATTCTCATTCAAACCACTACAGAATTTCACTCTACAGTGCTGGCTGCCTTGAAATTTGCTATGTGAACAGGTTAGTCTCAGACTTACAGAACTCTACCTGCCTCTGCCAATGTCTCCTAGGTGCTGGAATTGAAGGCATGCACAACCACATCCCATGTCTGATGCAGTTTTGTTAAATAGACACGCCTGTCACAATGTTTTTAAATGTTTATGCATTTGCCCATAATTACTGCTGCTCTCAGTTCTGATCAGAAACATTGATTTTTGGGTTTTTTTTTTTTTTTGAGACAGGATTTCTTTTTTTTTTTTTTCC